>OX421493.1:30641569-30646569 GCA_949126835.1 Anisus vortex
CGTCCTAACAAATAGTATTGAAATTTCAATACAGCATAAGCTATGCATAAACTTTCCAATTCCAATATACTGAAATTTGTTTCACTATTAGTTAATGCACGGCTTATATAGAATGCTGGTTTGTACACCATTTCTGAATCTATCATTACTTTCTTAAAAATACAAGCACCTAGTCCTATTTTTGAGGCATCACAGGCTAAAATAATTTCATCATTTTTCTGAATAGTTTCCAGAATTGGTTCTTTAGAAAACTCATTAACTAGTTGTCTGAATGATTGTTCACATTCATTATTCCAATTTACATAATTTGGTTGAAATTTTTTTGTAAGATCTATGATAGGTCTAACTATTTGACTGTATTTTGGAATAAACTTGCTGTAATAATTGAATAAACCTAAGAGTGCTCTAACTTCTTTCTTAGTTTTAGGTGTCTTTATTTCTAAGATCTTTTTGTGTAATTGTTCTGTTGGCTTGACTTGGCCATTAGAAAATGTATGTCTCAGAAATTCTATTTCTGTTTGTCCTATCTTTAATTTAGTTGGGGATACAGTTAAATTGTTATCTTTTAGTATTTGTAAGACTTCTTCTAAAATAGTCAAGTGTTCATCCCAAGTTTCTGTATATATACACACATCATCCACATAGTGAATTATGTTGTTTCTTTGAGGAAGAATTTTTCTCATTAATTTAGTGAAAGTTGCAGTACTATTTATGAGACCAAATGGCATTACATTCCAGTTAAACACACCTCTATGTGTGATAAAAGCTGCGTAATCTTTAGAATTTTTATCTAGAGGTACTTGCCAAAAACCTCTGGTCAAGTCTATAGTGGAAAATATTTTCCCAGTTGCCATAGTATTGATGATATTGTCTATGTTAGGTAACCCTTCCTGATCAATTTTTGTGATTTTATTTAATTTGCGATAGTCACAGCAAAGTCTAATTGAACCATTTTTTTTTCTTACTATTACCATTGGTGAAGAGTATTGAGACATAGATTTGTTTATAATCTTATTTTCAATTTATTGGTCCAATTCTTTATCCACTTTGTCAACTAGCATTTGTGGAATTCTATAAGCTTTTGATCTAAACTCTTTTTTGTCAGTTAATTCTATTGTATGTTCAATGACATTAGTCAAACCAGGTGTTTCTGTGATTGTATCTTTAAATTTGTTTAATATTTTCACAATTTTATTTTTAGTTTCTACACTTTGAATATGATCTAAATTAATTTGCTCTAATTCATTAGTTGTATTTGCAGTCATGCCACACAAGTAGTTAACATTACTTGGAATGTCTTTAATATTTTCATCTTCAACGATGATAACATTGTTGTTTTCTATTTTGTCATTAGTTTTTGATGTAGTATCAACTATATTGCTTTCTTCATAATGTCTTAAATTGTTGATGTGAACAATTTTCTCACTACCATTAATGTCAATTTTATATGTAACATCTGACAATTTATGTATAATGTCATAAGGACCTTTCCATTGCATGGTATTACCAGAACCAATGGGTAAATATACAAGTACTTTGTTTCCTATTTCTAACTTTCTTAAGTTTTTATTCATGTTTTCTCTAAGTATGGTTTTTTTTTTAATTTCTTGTTTTTTTTTCACATCAAATTGATATGCTGTTTGCATATGTTTTTCTGTCTTATTTATTAGATCAAAAGGTGACATTTTTGTTTCTTTGGTTTTTAGTAATTCTGCTTTAAAATTCTCTAATGGACCATTGGCATTTCTACCAAAGATTAACTCAAAAGGTGAGTAACCAGTGCTTTCATGCTTTGCCTGTCTATAAGCAAAGAGAATGGCATGTAGGAATTCATCCCATTCATAAGGGTGTTCTTCGCAAACCTTAGCTAACATTTGTTTTATAGTTTGATTTGCCCTTTCAACCATACCGTTTGACTCTGGGTGGTAGATTGAACTAAAAATTTGTGTTATGTTGAGCATTTTAGTAAAAGCTTGAGTCAATTTGGATTTGAATTGTGTACCATTATCACTTAATATAGTTTTAGGAAATCCAAATCTGCAGAATATTGGCAATAGTGAGTTACATACTCTATCTGCGGTTATTTCTCTTAGAGGGATTACTTCCACCCATCTACTACCCATATCTATGAGTGTTAATGCAAATTTAGCTTTTGAATTCCTAGGTTCTTTCATAGGTCCAATAATATCAATGGCTATCTTTACAAAAGGTTTGTCTACAGTATCTGTTTTTTGTAAAGGTGCTTTATGTTTTGAATTTTTCTGATTATGTATCAGACATGTTGAACAACTTTTTATGAATGTTTTCAAATCCTTTTCTAAATTGGGCCACCAGAAGTTGTTTTTGATTTTGTTACAAGTTTTTTTTTGTACTTAAGTGACCTGCTAATGCATTATCATGCGAAATTTTCATTATTTTCACTGTCAAAGATTTTGGCACAACTATTTGAGTTATATTAGTTTTTGTTTCTATCCTACAAAGAATTCCATTAATTAATTTCATTTGTCCTTGTTTAAAATTTTCTTTACCAAGTTGTGACACAATTTTGTTTATATACTCATCTTGTTTTTGTTCATTTTTTAAAGTTTGTTCATCAAAAGGCATACTATTTAAGCTAATCTGTTCACGTTTTTTCATTTGTGTTTCAGTTTTCTTTTGAGTAGTATCAATGTATGCTAATATGTTTGTTTTCAATGTTTGAAAGTCATTGATTTCTTTCTCTGCAATATTGTATATTGCTTTGTGATTTTCTAAATGTTTGCATAGTGATATGGCATGCAATTGTTTAGGTATATTATTTATTTCACATTGTTCTTCAAACCTTTCAATATATTGATTCAATTTCTCTGTACCATTCCATTTAGGCATTAGATTTTCTTTCACTTTGTTTATAGGTATATCTATATTAGGTGTGTCATTAATAATGCTACTGTCTGACTTGCCTAGTGTTTGTAAAAAACTGACAGTTTGCAAGGCAGGGCCGAATTCATCTTGTGATAAATCTCCCAGTTGATTATTTTCTAACAAAATTACAGGTTTTAAGTTTAAATCTGTGGATTTAAGATCCATCCATTGTTGAAATATTTCAAAACTATTGTCCTGTTTGACTCCATATGTATTACCTATTATTAGGGGAGCAACACAATTTTTTAAGATGGCTGCTTCAGTAATTCCTGTAAGCCAAGGAGTATCAATTTGTATGGTAGTGATTGGACAACTAACCATAGATCCATTACCTAGTTTAATTGTTTCTATCCTTAAGATATTTTTGGCTTTATGAGGAGGAATAATCCTCTCATCTACACAAGTGAGAGATGACCCAGTATCCCTTAGACAATAGGTACGTATTCCCTCAACATATGCAGGGAATAAGATCAGTTGACCTTTATTTTCAAATATTACATTGTTTCTGTGAGTAGTAGGATTATTTGTATTGCCTTTATTTCTATTCTGAAAATTTTGATTTTCAGAATTTGGATTGGTAACATGCTGATTTGTAGAATTTCCTTGTGGAAAATTCAATCTTGTAAAGTTTTGATTTTGATTTCCTTGTGGAAAATTCCGTCTTGTAAAGTTTTGATTTTGATTTCCTTGTGGAAAATTCTGTCTTGTAAAGTTTTTATTTTGAAAATTTTGATTATTTTCATTTTGTCTATACCTGTTGCTTACATATTTTATTCTGAAACTACAAAATCTGTCTATATGTCCATAACGATTACAAAAGTGACATCTAAGATTTTGTCTGTTTGTATTTGTTTCATTACCATAGTTTTGTCTTCTACCATATTGACTATTTGTTCTAGGAGGTGAATAGCTCCTATGTCTTCTATTTTGCATGGTATTTACTGTTTGAGTCTGTTTAGTAAGTTCTACATTGGGAT
The DNA here is from genome assembly GCA_949126835.1 of Anisus vortex. Taxonomy (NCBI): domain Eukaryota; kingdom Metazoa; phylum Mollusca; class Gastropoda; family Planorbidae; genus Anisus; species Anisus vortex. The sequence continues at coordinate 30,645,451 of OX421493.1, forward strand.
TACTATCTTTAAAATTGGAGATAGCATCTATTAAATTTTCAATATTTCTTACTTTCCTCTCCATAATATGTGTAAACAAAGGTTTGGAAGCCATTTGTAACACTTTATCTACTACTACCATCTCAATAATTTCATTGGGATTTTTTGTGTCTATTTTGATTAGTTCTAACCAAGTTAATAATAATGATTTCACTTCAGAGACAAAGGCTCTTGGTTCTATTTTATCAGTTAATAAAAAAGAATGAAATTTTTGTCTATAATAGTCCTCTGAATGGATAAAAAATTTTATCAACTGTTCTCTAATTATTGTGTAATCAGTAATCTCTTTATCAATATGAGCTAATGCTTCCCTTCCTTTGTCTTTCAATTGAGGAATTAAATGAATATACCATTCCGATTGCGGAATGTTATACCCTTTACATGTTGTTTCAAAGAGAGTTAAAAAATCTAAAATTTTTTCTTTTCCATCAAATGGTGGCATTTTAAATCTAACGCCATGTTTATTAGATGAATTAGTTGAATGCTCAACCTTATTTTGTTGCAATTTAGCTAGTTCTAATTCATGGTCTAATTTTAATTGTATTTCTTTTTGTTTAAGTTCTAATTCTAATTCTTTTTGTTTAAGTTCATTGTCTAATTCTTTTTGTTTAAGTTCATGTGACCTACTTTCTGCACGCTCATCTCTTTCTTTATCAGATAATTCCTTTTTTAACTCTTTTACTTTCTTTTCTATAAATTCTTGCAATTCTTTTTTTTCTGTTATTTCAAATTCCTTAGCTAAAGCTTTAGCTTCTTCATACATTAATTTAACTTTTACATCCATATTTAATTCTTGATCATTAACAATAAATTATTCTTTTGTACAGGACAATGCTATTATTTATTATTATTTATAGAGTGTACATTCACAATGTAATTCTTATAATTATTATGTAGACCATGTATTATTAAGTTGAAGCTAAACACTTGCAATACTATTATTTCTATTCACTATGCTATTATAATTGAAAGCATTTTGGAATTGGAACAATGCAAAGCATAATATTTTGATTGATAAATTATTTTCAATTCTTATTTTTCAATTTACTTTACTTGTATGTATATGTTGACTATTGTCAA
>OX421493.1:30986569-31092625 GCA_949126835.1 Anisus vortex
ATTGTTGATCGCGTGTTTCTGCTATTTCTTTGTTAATTAATAAATTCCAAAATTATTCCCATGCACCTGAGTTTGGCTGCTCTGTCTGGCTTTATAGTTGTATCTACTGAATTATTTATATCTAAAGACATGCAAGAAACACTTTTAAAAATAATGGCTGCTTCTGCACTATCATAAGTCTCTGCCTTTCTCTTTTTCTAATTTAAATTAGTATTTTTTTTTTCGTCCGCCAGGCATTTTCATAAAGTTGTAAATGTTATAACTTTAAAGACTATATAATACTTACCATCACAACTATGCAATTAACGATATATATTTTAATGTATTCCACAGCTTTAATAGTACCCTAATTGTTTAATGTATTGGTAAGAGCCTAATCAACATGGACTCTTCAAACATATAAACTATCAAACTGTATCTTTCCTTTTTTTAAAATTGATTACTAATGTTCATGGTGATTATATTTAATTGCGCGGCGAATCGGAAAATGGTAACGATTTAAATGCTTTAAAATGGGAATTACCGAAACGCTGATAGTAAATAAAAGTCGTCATGGCTATAACGTCAAAAGATTTGTATTGAAAGTGATCGCGCTAGATGGGGAATCCATTGACGTTTTTCTTTTCTTTTAGCCCAATTTAAAAGCTATTTTTAGAAATGGTCAGTGGTTTTTCCAAAAATTGAGGGTCAAGCAGAGGTTCAAAAGAAATGAAATTGATTTAAAACGCATTTTCTCGCCAGCATACATCAATAGGACAATTTTCGCGAAAATCGTTGGGCCCGTTTTCGACAACGCTGACACAAACACACAAACCCACAAACAAATATACCCCCATTTTTTTCTCGTTTAATATTATTAGACTAGATAAAGTCTTTAATGTTTGATCAACTTTGATCTCAGAATAACTAAGATTTATTTTAACATATATTTTTAACCGGTAATATTTATTATACATAAATGTTACGATTTAGAGGAAGAGATAAATAATATTTATACAAACTGGGTAAGTATCTTAATGTTTAAAAATGTACATGTACATAATAATATAATAATATAATTTTCAATTATTTTGTGTAAATTGATCATTTTAGAATTATTAATTGTAAGGCATTAATTTGATTATAATGGAAACAAAAAAGAAACATAATAGAAATATTAATGTAAAAAAGGGGGGTTAATTATCTCCCTTGAATTAAATTCTCCAAATTTGATGCTAGTAATACCAAACGAGTTAATCCTATAATATAATACGAGTTAAAATTGTATGTATATATATATATATATACTAGCCGGTATGTGCCCGGTCCTCCGAACTGGCTAAAAGTTATGTTTACATACACTCTAACTAATCAAGCAGTTATAATGAGATTGCCCGCATGACCTACGACACGAATTTAAACGTTAGGTAATTTTTTATTTGCCCGCTACAACATAAATTACCCGTTAAAATCATTACCCATTACCCATTATAACAATTAAAAAATTGCCCGCTATAAATTACGACGCAAATTAAAACATGAATATATTTTGTTCTATTCATTGATAAAGAACATTCGACAGTACTTTTATTTTTTTTTAAATGATTGTTTGATATATTTTTTTACGACAAACATTAAGTCGCAGACCTATGTTGTGTTGTTTTTGTTTATTTGCTATTTATTTATTTATTGTTGCTTTGGAAGCAAACTTAGAATTAAATTTTCTATTCAACATGTAAAACAATAACAAATGAAACCCATATGAAATAATGTTTATAAAACGTATACGACACGAATTAAAACTTTAAAAAGTTAGTTCCGGAAATTTGAACATTGCCCGGCAAATTAAACATTGCCCGGTAATATAAACATTGCCCGGTAATTTAAACATTGCCCGGTAATTTAAACATTGCCCCGTAATTTAAACATTGCCCGGTATTATAAACATTGCCCGGTAATTTAAACATTGCCCGATAATTTAAACAATGGCCGTTACCAAGGCGATAAGCCTAAAGGTGCCCAGTTCTCGGAACTGGATAAAATAACCCATGGAGTTATAAGCAATAGTCTTAAGCGGGGATAAAGTATTTTCCGGTAACTTAAACCATTTAAATATTGCATTCTACAAATTGCGACGCAAATTAAAACAAAATTTTATTCCCTTCTTAAACGCATAAATACGCAAAATTTGATGACGCCATATAATTATAAGCTTAAATATAGAGTGTAACCAGGACCACTGCGTTTAAATAAGCTTAGTAATGCGTCGGTATTACTTCCCGAAACAGAAAAAAAATGCAAAATCTATTTGCTCAAAGTTTTAAATTATTAATTAGCTTTAAGTCATGTATTCACAGTGTAAAGTATTAAAGTAGTGATAGATTAAGAAAATCAACTACAGTATTGGTAGTGTAAAGAATTTATGTTGTTTACGGCACGTAGACAATTTAAACATGAAGAAAATTTGTTCCCGTCATTGAGTTGAGATAATAAAATCCATGCACATAGTTTGATGACGTCAATTTAAACATGAATGAAAAATGTCCCTTCATTGTTATAAAATCCATGCGCAAAGATTGATGACGTCATAAAAATAATCTCAGCGCATCCTTTTTTTTCTAACTTTGTGACGAAAAACTATAAAAAGTTGTACTGGCAAAGACAATGTGAATCAAAAGTTGTGTTTTTTTCGCGTAGCAAATTTCACGTTTTTATGTCCAGTATTTAAAAAGATTATGCGGTTTGTACATACCCAGCCAGCCAGCCACATACATATTCCTTTTGAGATTTATATATATATATGATATGATATTGATTTTGGCCGTGAAAACATGCCATTGCTCGACCCACATGTAGTGCGGCTTTCAAGAGCGGTGTTTTGTTGCGTCGCAGTTATGACGTTTCGGAAATACCCGTAGGCTTACTACAGCAGAAAGAAGTTTAATATATGTGCCCAAGTAAGAAATATTAGACTATGTTAAGAGGTCAAAATGAAATCTGGTAAACTATGAAAAATGTGTTACATTTATTCGTAGACCTTTTATAAATTTATATCAAACATACTTGCCGGCAGTAACTCATTGTTAGCTTGAATGGGGTGAGGAAGGGAGTTAACAAAATTGACATAATTTTATAAGAGTGGTCACTAGAAAGTTTGACAGTTGTTAAAGTAGGGGAAGGGGTAGAAGAACTAAAAATTGTAACGCAATTCACGATATTATAAATTTAAACTTTTCATTTTCAGTCTTTTAAATAATAATAATAATAATAATAATGATAATAATAATATTTGTATAGCGCTGCCAACAAACATAATGTAAGCTCAGAGCACATTTAACATACAACTAAGAATACGGATATTACCCTAGGCCAGGTGACAGAGCTAAATTGATGATTAAAAAAGACAAAACAAATAAATGTAGCATTAACCGACCCAACCCATAAATAAGACAGTAAGTTTCTAAAGCATGTTAAATGTTATCTAAGGTGAATATTGAAATAATGAGTTTTTAAGTTCTTTTTGAAAGTAACAGTAGAGCTTGTTCGCCTCAGTTGAATGGGAAGTTGATTCCACACCTTCGGACAGGATACTGAGAAAACTCTAAGGCCAACGGTCGTCAGAGAGAAACGGGGCTCTTCCAGAAGCGATAAGTTTGCAGAACGAAGTGTTCTTTGCGGGACATAAGGTGTGATTAGTGCCTTGAGATAGGACGGAAACTCGTTGTTAAAAATGCACTGATGGCAAAGTAGCGTCACTTTATACTCAATTCTGGCTTTCACGGGGAGCCAGTGGAGCGAGCGTAGAAGGGCAGTTCCCGAGTCTCTTTTAGACTTGCACATAACCAAACGCGCAGTACTGTTCTGTATTAGCTGTAGCCTGGCGATTTAATGACATAAATGACATATATTTCTGTTAGATTTAAAACTGACAACTCTAGCCTACATGTTTTTTTTTTTGGGGGGGGGGGGTTAAAATGAGATTAAGCTGTTTTTTTTTTTGGGGGGGGGGGGTTATCTTGCAAAATCTAGATATTATTATTAGACTGCACAAATAAAAATCTGCTTCGACTGTTAGAATTTAAAGCCCATGTTATTCATAGTAGAAAAAAAAAAAGACAAATACAATTATTATTTATTGGTCTGGTAAAGACGTATTTTGAAAATGTATGCACTGTTGTTGTCCATACACATAATGTTAAGGTACAAGCACCTGCTTTTTATTACTGATCGAATGATCGGTCACCTGATACTTGTTTTAATATAACTATTGTATTTCTGAAAATTCTCATCTTTCTTAATTTGCATTAAATTAGGGAAAGAGTTAAATGTTTTGAAATTGATTTCACGGAAATATATGCCCAGTTTCAATGCAAATCCATTCCAGTTGCCCAACATTTCAAGTGCATTTGTCTTGTAAATGGAAGTTTAACTCACTGAAACGTGTCGACAAGTCATACAGAAACATTGGCTTCAATAGTCAGTTCTCCTCATTCAATAACGGAATTTTTTTTCCATTAAGATACATCTTAATTGATTGCAGACAAGAAAAGAATATATCCAAGACTTTACCTATGCTCCGTATGACTTCCTTCTAGAAAAGACTTGAGAAACTATACAATTGACTATCTTAACAATAGAATCAATCACAGATTGCAAGTCCAATGATGGGAGCTTTGCATACAAACATTCCTGAACTAAAACAGTCGACGTCCAGTGTGATTCCCATGTGGTTCGCCATGTAGCACCAACTAATTATGCTGACATACGTTGTTTTCACTTACATTAAACAATATTCTTGGAGGTCTTTCGCGTGCCACTGAAAATCTTTCTGCGTGCCAGTCTGGCACGCGTACCTTAGGTTACCGATCCCTGCTATAGAGCATTCGCGTGGATTTTTATAAATACGTTTCAATAATAGATGCTCATCCCGAAAACGAGCAGTAGATTTTGCAGAAATTCCCATCACTATTAGCTGTTAGAAAAAGAATGGTGAATGGTTAAATAAAATATGCCATATTATACAGTGTGTTTATCCTGAGGCACGGGGTTTTCTTATAACACTTGATTACATACGAACTCTTAGCGTCAAAACCTGGCTACGCCAATGCTTGGAGTCTATCAATAACAGAGGCAATTTCTTCTTCAGCAGAAAGTCCTGCATCTCTTACTAATTCTCCAGGCATCCTCTAATGTCGTCTAATCCTTCTGTCAACCTCGATTCCCCAAGTTGTGCATCTTGTTTTTCCATTGTCTACCGCAACCTGTCTCAAATTATCACGAATATTGACAATTTCTTGCTCCAGCGATTCAAGATCAGATGCTGCTTTCTTGAAATTCATAGTAGGATCCTGCAACCGTTTCTGGACACGATCAATTTTCCCAAGTATGATATTCCAGAAATGTAACAAAACTAGGAAGTTAAGGTTTAATATACCTGCCAGCAAAGTTTCTGCATCACTTCTGGTGTTAGGCGTCATAGTTGCATCTTCTGATATTTTTTCCAAACAGCCCTACTAGTTCATCTAGTCCTTCATTAATAGCTTTAACAGCTTCTGTTCGCGTGTTTCAGTTTCCCTCTTTGCTGTGATTGGCACAAATCTTTTTAATTCTTCCCAACGAGTTGTTGAACGAGAGAAAAACAAATATATTTTCAACTGTTCCAAAAAATGAGATAACACCAGGATCCTGTTTAGCTGAGTGTACTCCTGCTAAGTTTAAGCTGTGGTTGTCACAGTTGACGAACAATACTCTGATTTCTGGCACATATTCGCTGTTGAAGGCCGGATATATGCCCAGTCATTACAGCTGCAGTCTCATAAGTGAGTTTGAATTTGATGATGTAAACAATAGACAGCAGAAACAGTAAGCAGCTTTATTAATTGGGGAATATAATAGCCACGGGCGATTTACTTCCTCTCCATTTGCTAGTCGGGGTTTTAACCATGACGCAGTAATCGAACGTTCACAAGCTACTGACGATAGACTGCCTCTATGCTGAAAGGGTATAGATCCGAGAGTTATCAATTCATCACGAAGAGACTGTGGTATTATTGATAGCTATGTCGTTTGATTAATTTCTAAGTAGCCAACATCAAGAAATCTTAAGACAACAGGAATAAGAACAACACCATCTTTAGCTTCTTCATCAAAAGAAAATTCTTCAATCTCATTGTCCTCGTCAATGTCCAAAAGTTCATCGTCTTGTTGAACCTGTTCAACAACGACGTCTCTGGTGTTTTCCTCAGCATAAACAGAAGCATCTTTCTGAATCATATCTTCTTGTATATTGTAATCCTTGCGGTATGGTTCAACCTTCTTGCTTTTGTGTTCTAAGACTGGCGTTGCAGGCGGTTGATAACTGCCGTCATCTGATTCTGAAGATACGGAGTTTGCGGCTTCAGCTTTTTCTGTCGTTTTGGCTCTTTTTAAAAACCTTGCCAGTAATTTACTAGACTTTTTTTTATGCATTTTCTAATTCTTTATTTATTTTAAGACCCCCATTATTTGTTTCACTAATATCGTATATAGCGTCTGAGAAAAGGATTGGAGATACTGTTTTATACTGGTGGAAGTGAGAGAAAGCTACAGATAATATTAAACGAGACGAATACTTGTTATCTATCTTTCTCTTTTCAACTTGTGTGAAGTATTATTCTATCTTCCTTGACTCACGTAAAATCCTATATTCGACTCGAAATTATCCAACATGTATAAATGTTAAAACCAGATGCCACTTTCAGTATATGAAGAATAATATTGAACCCGAACTGATCTTTGTTTTAAAAAAACGCCATCAGCAATCCTACATTGTGGAAGTGTCATTTGTTTATGAGTAGAATGGCGCCCCTTTGTTCAATGGGGGCGCCAAAAACACGCTTGCCAACTGGTTTGTAATGAAGATATCAGTGGAGCTCCAAAATTTAATCTTATAAATGTATTTGGGATACATTAGTTTACATCAACAACAAAAAATTAGTTTTAATACTCATTTTGGCGCCCCCTAACGTGGCGCCCGGGGACATATGTCCCCCCCCCTCCCCCCCTCCTAGCTACGCCACTGAGCCTAACTGTCAGAGTCAGATAGAGACTGAACTGAACTAGAAAATACTGCAACAAATAGATCTACTGTGAATGAGAAATCACATTTGATTGTTACAGACACTGACACACTGTAGGCCTCCGTGGTTGTTCATGTTGACTGTAGACTATGAGTGTTCAAACGAGCAACTGAAGTTAAATGGAGTGAAATGCTAATTTTCTCGGCAAATTGGCAGTCAGAGTCAGACAGTGTGGATTACTGGTTATCATTCAGCATTAGCTTCACTGTACCTAGGCTAACACAGCAATGTCTGAAGGCAGGGGCGGGGCCAAGAGGGGCTCCCACATAAATTTGGGAACAGGACCCCCATTCAATCCTAAATAATCCGGCCTTGGGCTAATTGCTTATTAGCTCGACTCTCTAAAACTACATTATAACCCTATAATAGCCTAGAGATCTAGAATCTAAATCGTCTAAACCTTATAGGCTTACATGAACGTAGCATATAGGCTTATATATAGGCTAATACCCAAATTATATATGATAGTCGTATTATTTATTTGATTTATAGATAAGCGTCGATTAACCGATTGCATGAAATAATTAAGCGAATTTGAAGGTATGCTATAATATATATATATATTATTATATATATATTATATATAATATATATATATTTGCCAACTGAGACGTACCGTGTTTTCTTCCATGAGTTTTTAGTTATATTATTGAATAATATTTCATGTGCGATGGCAATATGAATGAATAGGCCTATATCTATAGGCCGATCATATAAGTCTTAATATTCAATATGACACACATACGCCGGCATACCGCATAGTCTACGGTCATAGGGACATAGGCCCGAGTAGGCCTATACGGCATATGTGCCTAGGCTATATATAGCCTCTTACTACGAACAATAATTTTTTTTAAAGTTTATCATAATATTTGCTATGGTTATGAATATCTATAGTAGAGACCGACCGATATTCGGTTTCGGCTTCGTTTTCGGAGCCGAAAATAGGCAAAAACTCGTTTTCGGCGTGTTTTCGACCGAAGCCAAAATGTTAGTTGTTGGTTTGTTGACGGTTTCGGCCGAAACTGATATTGACTTTCAGTCATCAGTCAAATATTTTTATTAACTTTAATAATTCATAATGCTACGCAATTGCTGCATCTATTACTCTGCTTATTTATACTTTCATTTAGTTAAACTGTTGTGAATTAATCTGTGGGATGCTAAACGAAAACCGGATTTCGAGAGGAAATCATTCATAACTGTGTCCCACGATTTATTTATCTTTTTATCTGAAGAAATATTTGTAAACCCTGTTTGATAAGCACAAAACAATTCCTTAACATTATATTCCTTGAAAACACTCGTATGTCAGAGGCAAATTATATTTTTTTTTTTTTTGTTTGTTTGTTTGTTTTTCAAATTCCGAATATTGATTGTAAATTCTCGATACAAGCACAAATAAAAGCAAATGCAGATGTTAACGCTATGTATTCGAAAAGAAAAAAAGTGGAATTTCCCCACTGATGCTGAACGCTTTTTTAACAGACAAACAGACCGATAGACGTAAGGACTTCAAAAGGAGGACATACAGAGACAAAAGAATGACATATTTAGTGTTTCACAATCCAAAATCAGTTCAGTTTATTACATTAGCTGCCAATAATTGTATATTAGTCAAACTGACCCAACATTTTATTTTAATGTAGACTGAAAAGCAACCTGGTCAATTAAAACAACAACTTTGCAGCGTATGCAAGGTTCTTTTCAAAAACTGTTAATTTTCTCACCGGACGTCTGTCAACCCTAGATAGATGGGTCTGGGATTTTATTCATATTCTAGAATGTGTGTAACATATAGATCTAACATCCGCTGAATTATATTATAATTATAATGGTCTAAATTCATGACACTACAGCTTTTAACTTCTGCTAATCCAAAATCAACTTTTTTTTTTCAAAGAATTCACCACGTTCTAAGGATCAATGGTTCTTCGTATTATTTTTGTAGTATAATCAATGCAAATTTGTCTTTTCCAAACTATAACTTACTTTGCCCGGGGGCGGAGAAGGGGAACCGAAAATGGGTAAAAAAGATATGATACTTAGAGCCGAAAATAGGTTTTGAGAAAAAAAAAGTGTATTAACATCCTTAATGTGAAGTAGAAGACTGAAGTTAATAATAAAGGTTTATTTCATCACTGCAAAGAATGGTTTACTCAAATAGAGTGCCAATAATCTAGTTAATATAACACATAAATGTGCAGTCTTTTGAAATCATTTGTTTCGCATTTTCGGTTTATTTTTCGGTTTCGGCCGAAGTTGTAGTTAATTTTTTGTTTACGGCTTCAGTTTCGGCCGAAAGTCAATGTATAATATTCGGTATGGTTTCGTTTTCGGCCGAAACTAAAAATTTGGTTTTGGTCGTTCTCTAATCTACAGGCCTATCATATTCAATATGTAACACATACGCATACGCCGACATACGGCATACGGTTCTAGGCCCGACTATACGACATAATATAGGCCTATATAGTTTAAGTTTAACATAATATTTTCTATGGCTATGGTTTTTATATTCGTGAAGATGCCTCTGTCTCTATCAAACATAAAATAATATCTATAATTATATTTGCCTTTTTATTAATCAAAACGAGCGATCTAGGGCTAAGTAGCTAAAGCAATAGCCGACAGTTGTAGGCTACAGTAAAACTAGCAGGCCCGGCGCTACAAATTTTGAGGGTGCGTGAAATTTTTATGTTGCCGCCTTTTTTTGAAAATTCCGTGAAAGTTAATTTTCTAATAGCATCCCACTTATGGGACACTTCGTAAAAAAATTCCTATTAAATACTTATATGAATAATAAAAACAAAAATAAGTTCTTTGCATTGTACGATAGTCAGACTTTACCTATAACTTTTTTTTTTGCTATGCGAACAAATTTTTCCTTTTTAATTAGATTTACATGACCTTGATCTTTCAACTTGTAAAACTGATGAAAAAAATTAACGTGCTCAAAAGTAAGTACGCATTTATGAAATAGGATACAATTTTTACTCCCTTTATTTTAAGTTGTAATTTCTGTCTGTCTGTATGAATGGTTGCAATCATCGTGCAAGAATTGGCTTCAATTTTTCGACCACTTTCCGTGGTCCAATCAAGCTGAAATTTGGACAGCAGACTTGCTCCGACTAACAATACATTCTATCAAATTTTCAGTTAAACCAACTTAATTATACTATACTTATGACAATATTCATTTCTTAAAAGGAAAGTATAAGTAAAATTTTGGTTAAAAATTTTGGTTAAAAATTTTGGTTAAAAATGCCTGTGCAACTTTTTATAGTTTTTCGGCGCAAAGCTAGAAAAAAAAAAATTATGCGCTAAGATTATTTTTAGAACAACTCATACGGAGTAAGGAGATATTTTTGAGATTTGCGACACATATATTTTTCTGTACGTTTCATTTCCAGTAGTCAATCAATTATTTAATTACATGATGGTAAACTTTGTTTGCAAATAAAGGGAGTATAATAAAAACTTAGTTTTTATGGTTTTCTTGTTATATAAAACCACATGAAGTGTGTAATTTCATCATTTATCTATCAATTATAATAAATGAAATCATAAAAAAATAAAATTGACTTTGTTTTATCAGGTGTCCAACAAGCGTCTCACAAGTGGGACAGTAGCAAGGAATGCCCCCGTGTAAAAAAGTCCCACTTATGGTACAGGAGCTCGATGCATGCTTAGTTGCCAATTTCAAATAGAGTATTTTTTTTTTAAATAAAATATATTTTTGGATTAACTTTCATGTTTAGAGAGTTAAATATTGAAGCTATGCTAAAATTTAAGAACTAGATCATAGTTTTTGGTTAAGATTTTAAATAAAAATGAGATTTTACAAAGGATTCTGTTCGCTATATAGATATCTTATTTAAAATTTCCATGTTGATGTTTTTCTAATACGATCTAATGCAATCATTTAACTACAAAACGCTTTCAGATTCTGGTAGGCTACAACCGAATTAATTGTTTAGATTAAACTTTCAGAATTCAATTCAATGTTTTAAACAATGTCTATTTTTTTTTTCGTTGGCTAATTGCTGACAATGAAGCTTAAACAAATAATTATTTTCCAATGATTTCTGATTTTTCTTCGTTTGCTCATCTTTTTGCTGTCGTTTTTGTTTAGGCCTATATTCCCAGTCAGAAAGTAGTCTTTTTTCCATTATTTGCTAAAAATATATAATTATAAAATATATAATAATATTTACAGGGCCGGATTTACAATTTTGCCGCTCCTAGGTTTATGAAATTTTTGCCACTCCATAAATTCTAATATATTTTTTTAGTGTTTGTTCTATAAAAGTGTGTCCTTCGGCGGCTCGGCCCCTTCCATTAATATTATGATTACTTCAAATTATAATTTTGGAGAAACAACATGCGTATAAGTAAATAAAAAAATTAAGTAGTGATAAAATTACTTCACGAGGCAAAGAGGGTTAAATAGAAGGAATTATCGCATCCTGATATCGGGGAATAACAGGTTGCTGAGGACACACGATTTTTGATGTTAATGTCGAATACAATGATTATATTCTCTTGAGCCGTCCGTATTTTAAAAGATTGACTAAATTGAAATTTGCCGCCCTAGGCTTTAGCCTACTTAGCGCCTATAAGTAAATCCGGCCCTGTATCATCATATCATATTATATCATATATCATATCATATATCATATCATATCATATCATATCATATCATATCATATATATATATATATATATATATATATATATATCATATCATATCATATCATATCATATCATATCATATCATATCATATATATATATAAATCTCAAAAGGAATATGTATGTATGTATGTGGCTGGCTGGCTGGCTGGCTGGGTATGTACATACCGCATAATCTTTTTAAATACTGGACATAAAAACGTGAAATTTGCTACAAAAATTCTTTGCGTTACGGCGGTGAACACTGTCAAGGTTTTAAAAAAAATAAAATGACCGCAGTGGTCAGTTTGGTCAAAAAACGCGAATAAAACGACATATTTTGGGTTCATGTTAAAATTGCCGTTCCAACTTTTTATAGTTTTTCGATCGATCGCGCTAAAAAAATTAAAAAAAGGATGGCGTTGAGATTTTTTCAGGATGACGTCATCAAAGTTTGCGCAGAGATAGCTAGCCGGCTTTTCGTTATGACGTCATCAAATTTTGCGTATTCATTTAAAATTAACTTTGCTTCAATGTTTGCTAATGTATTTTATGAATGAATAGAACAAAATATATTCACGTTTTAATTCGTGTCGTATACGAAATATAAACTTTTGTAGTTGTTGCGTGCATTCTCATTATAACTGCTTGAGTAGTAAGAGTGTATGTAAACATAACTTTTAGCTTTTTCAATTCGTTTGAAGCGGGCGTATACGCATTAAAATCTTTCTAGCGGGAAATATTTCACGTTTCAATTCTTTTCTAGAGGGCAATATTTCACGTTTCAATTCATTTCTAGCGGGCAATATTTCACGTTGCAGTTCGTTTCGGTTGTAGCGGGCGTACAAAATGTCATTCACATTTAAATTTGTGACGTATACATCGATAAACTTTTTAACGGGTGGGGTTTTATTAATTGCCGTATATATTAACTGTGAAGCGGGAAATCTCATTATAACTTTAGGCTTATCGCCTTGGTAACAACCATTGTTTAAATTACCGGGCAAGGTTTAAATTACCGGGTAATGTTTATAATACCGGGCAATGTTTAAATTACCGGGCAATGTTTAAATTACCGGACAATGTCTAAATTACCGGGCAATGTTTATATTACCGGGCAATGTTTAATTTGCCGGGCAATGTTCAAATTGCCGGAACTAACTTTTTAGTTTTAATTCGTGTCGTATACGTTTTATAAACATTATTTCATATGGGTTTCATTTGTTATTGTTTTACGTGTTGAATAGAAAATTTAATTCTAAGTTTGCTTCCAAAGCAACAATAATAAATAAATAGCAAAAAACAAAAACAAAACAACATAGGTCTGCGACTTAATGTTTGTCGTGTCGTAAAAAAACAATATCAAACAATCATTTTCTTTTTTAATAAAAATACTGTCGAATGTTCTTTATCAATGAATAGAACAAAATATATTTACGTTTTAATTTGCGTCGTAATTTATAACGGGCAATTTTTTAATTGTTATAATGGGTAATGGGTAATTATTTTAATGGGTAATTTTATGTTGTAGCGGGCAAATTAGACATTACCTCACGTTTAAATTCATGTCGTAGGTCATGCGGGCAGTCTCATTATAACTGCTTGAGTAGTTAGAGTGTATGTAAACATAGCTTTTAGCCGGTTCGGAGGACCGGGCACATAACGGCTTGTCATATCATATCATATATATATATAAATCTCAAAAGGAATATGTATGTATGTATGTGGCTGGCTGGCTGGCTGGCTGGGTATGTACATACCGCATAATCTTTTTAAATACTGGACATAAAAACGTGAAATTTGCTACAAATATTCTTTGCGTTACGGCGGTGAACACTGTCAAGGTTTTAAAAAAATTTAAATGACCGCAGTGGTCAGTTTGGTCAAAAAACGCGAAAAAAAACACAACTTTTGATTCACATTGTCTTTGCCAGTACAACTTTTTATAGTTTTTCGTCACAAAGTTAGAAAAAAAAGGATGCGCTGAGATTATTTTTATGACGTCATCAATCTTTGCGCATGGATTTTATAGCGATGAAGGGACATTTTTCATTCATGTTTAAATTGACGTCATCAAACTATGTGCATGGATTTTATTATCTCAACTCAATGACGGGAACAAATTTTCTTGATGTTTAAATTGTCTACGTGCCGTAAACAACATAAATTCTTTACACTACCAATACTGTAGTTGATTTTCTTAATCTGTCACTACTTTAATACTTTACACTGTAAATACATGACATAAAGCTAATTAATAATTTAAAACTTTACCAACAAAGGACAAAGCAAATAGATTTAGCATTTTTTTTCTGTTTCGGGAAGTAATACCGACGCATTAATAAGCTTATTTAAACGCAGTGGTCCTGGTTACACTCTATATTTAAGCTTATAATTATATGGCGTCATCAAATTTTGCGTATTTATGCGTTTAAGAAGGGAACAAAATTTTGTTTTAATTAGCGTCGTAATTTGTAGAATGCAATATTTAAATGGTTAAAGTTACCGGAAAATACTTTATCCCCGCTTAAGACTATTGTTTATAACTCCATGGGTTATTTTATCCAGTTCCGAGAACTGGGCACCTTTAGGCTTATCGCCTTGGTAACGGCCATTGTTTAAATTACTGGGCAATGTTTAAATTACCGGGCAATGTTTATAATACCGGGCAATGTTTAAATTACCGGGCAATGTTTAAATTACCGGGCAATGTTTAAATTACCGGGCAATGTTTAAATTACCGGGCAATGTTTAAATTACCGGGCAATGTTTAAATTACTGGGCAATGTTTAAATTACCGGGCAATGTTTATATTACCGGGCAATGTTTAATTTGCCGGGCAATGTTCAAATTGCCGGAACTAACTTTTTAAAGTTTTAATTCGTGTCGTATACGTTTTATAAACATTATTTCATATGGGTTTCATTTGTTATTGTTTAACATGTTGAATAGAAAATTTAATTCTAAGTTTGCTTCCAAAGCAACAAAAAATAAATAAATAGCAAATAAACAAAAACAACACAACATAGGTCTGCGACGTAATGTTTGTCGTAAAAAAATATATCAAACAATCATTAAAAAAAAATAAAAGTACTGTCGAATGTTCTTTATCTATGAATAGAACAAAATATATTCACGTTTTAATTTGCGTCGTAATTTATAGTGGGCAATTTTTTAACGGGAAATTTATGTTGTAGCGGGCAAATAAAAAATTACCTCACGTTTGAATTCGTGTCGTAGGTCATGCGGGCGATCTCATTATAACTGCCTGAGTAGTTAGAGTGTATGTAAACATAACTTTTAGCCGGTTCGGAGGACCGGGCACATAACGGCTTGTATATATATAAATCTCAAAAGGAATATGTATGTATGTATGTGGCTGGCTGGCTGGCTGGCTGGCTGGGTATGTACATACCGCATAATCTTTTTAAATACTGGACATAAAAACGTGAAATTTGCTACAAATATTCTTTGCGCTACGGCGGTGAACACTGTCAAGGTTTTAAAAAAATTAAAATGACCGCAGTGGTCAGTTTGGTCAAAAAACGTGAAAAAAACACAACTTTTGATTCACATTGTCTTTGCCAGTACAACTTTTTATAGTTTTTCGTCACAAAGTTAGAAAAAAAAAGGATGCGCTGAGATTATTTTTATGACGTCATCAATCTTTGCGCATGGATTTTATAGCAATGAAGGGACATTTTTCATTCATGTTTAAATTGACGTCATCAAACTATGTGCATGGATTTTATTATCTCAACTCAATGACGGGAACAAATTTTTTTTCATGTTTAAATTGTCTACGTGCCGTAAACAACATAAATTCTTTACACTACCAATACTGTAGTTGATTTTCTTAATCTATCACTACTTTGATACTTTACACTATGAATACATGACTTAAAGCTAATTAATAATTTAAAACTTTACAAACATAGGACAAAGCAAATAGATTTAGCATTTTTTTTCTGTTTTCGGAAGTAATACCGACGCATTACTAAGCTTATTTAAACGCAGTGGTCCTGGTTACACTCTATATTTAAGCTTATAATTATATGGCGTCATCAAATTTTGCGTATTTATGCGTTTATGAAGGGAACAAAATTTTGTTTTAATTTGCGTCGTAATTTGTAGAATGCAATATTTAAATGGTTTAAGTAAAAAAATTAAGTTACCGGAAAATACTTTATCCCCGCTTAAGACAATTGCTTATAACTCCATGGGTTATTTTATCCAGTTCCGAGAACTGGGCACCTTTAGGCTTATCGCCTTGGTAACGGCCATTGTTTTAATTACCGGGCAATGTTTAAATTACCGGGCAATGTTTATAATACCAGGCAATGTTTAAATTACCGGGCAATGTTAAAATTACCGGGCAATGTTTATAATACCGGACAATGTTTAAATTACCGGGCAATGTTTAAATTACCGGGCAATGTTTATAATACCGGGCAATGTTTATAATACCGGGCAATGTTTAAATTACCGGGCAATGTTTAAATTACCGGGCAATGTTTATAATACCGGGCAATGTTTATAATACCGGGCAATGTTTAAATTACCGGGCAATGTTTAAATTACCGGGCAATGTTTATAATACCGGGCAATGTTTATAATACCGGGCAATGTTTAAATTACCGGGCAATGTTTATAATACCGGGCAATGTTTATAATACCGGGCAATGTTTATAATACCGGGGAATGTTTAAATTACCAGGCAATGTTTAAATTACCGGGCAATGTTTAATTTGCCGGGCAATTTTCAAATTGCCGGAACTAAATTTTTAAAGTTTTAATTCGTGTCGTATACGTTTTATAAACATTATTTCATAAGGGTTTCATTTGTTATTGTTTTACATGTTGAATAGAAAAATTAATTCTAAGTTTGCTTCCAAAGCAACAATAAATAAATAAATAGCAAAAAAACAAAAACAACACAACATAGGTCTGCGACTTAATGTTTGTCGTAAAAAAAATATATCAAACAATCATTAAAAAAAAAAAAGTAGTGTCGAATGTTCTTAATCAATGAATAGAACAAAATATATTCATGTTTTAATTTGCGTCGTAATTTATAGCGGGCAATTTTGTAATTGTTATAATGGGTGATGAGTAATGATTTTAACGGGTAATTCATGTTGTAGCGGGCAAATAAAAAATTACCTCACGTTTAAATTCGTGTCGTAGGTCATGCGGGCAATCTCATTATAACTGCCTGAGTAGTTAGAGTGTATGTAAACATAACTTTTAGCCGGTTCGGAGGACCGGGCACATAACGGCTTGTATATATATAAATCTCAAAAGGAATATGTATGTGGCTGGCTGGCTGGCTGGGTATGTACATACCGCATAATCTTTTTAAATACTGGACATAAAAACGTGAAATTTTCTACAAAAATTCTTTGCGTTACGGCGGTGAACACTGTCAAGGTTTTAAAAAAAATAAAATGACCGCAGTGGTCAGTTTGGTCAAAAAACGCGAAAAAAACGACATATTTTGCGTTCATGTTGAATTTGCCGTTCCAACTTTTTATAGTTTTTCGATCGATCGCGCTAAAAAAATAAAAAAAAGGATGGCGTTGAGATTTTTTTCAGGATGACGTCATCAAAGTTTGCGCAGAGATAGCTAGCCGGCTTTTCGTTATGACGTCATCAAATTTTGCGTATTCATTTAAAATTAACTTTGCTTCAACCTTTGCTAATGTACTTTATGAATGAATAGAACAAAATATATTCACGTTTTAATTTGCGTCGTAATTTATAGCGGGATATTTTTAAATTGTTATAATGGGTAATGATTAATGGTTTTAATGGGTATCTTACGTTGTATCTGGCAAATACAAAATTCCTTCACGTTTTTATTCGTGTTGTATATGTCCACAGAATAGGTATTAAACAGAATGCGCAATCGCATTTTATTTCTGTTTTGGGCAGTAATACCGACGCCATACTAAGCTTATTTAAACGCAGCGGTCCTGGTTACACTCTATATTTATGCTTATTTAGCCTACAACGTCCTTTTCTTCAAATCTACAAGTTCGAACACCCAAAGCTAATATTTCAGGCAAAATGTGCATAAACGGTTGTGTAATAAACTACAACAATGATGCGAAAACGACTGATTATCGTAAAAAAGAGCATGTCAAACTGCATGGCTTTCCTGACTCCATAAAGGATAAACAACAGCATAAACAACCTCATATTAACTCATTATGAATTATATGCCTATTTCCCTTCATAATTTTAAAAGTTTATTTTGGTTTAAAAAGTATATATATTTATGTACCGGTAGCCGCAGCAATTTAGTTACCGGTACCGAGCTACGTCTAAGCCATTTTTTTTTTCAAATCAGTACCGGGTAATAAATATTTTTACATCATATTGGCCTAATCATATAATGTTCAAAACAATATGGGTAATTAAGTCAAATTTATATAAAACTAAGCCTATAACGAAATATAATGTAGGCCCTATATATATTGTATATATTTATGGCAGACGTAGATATCATGTCTCATTTTACTATAGTAGCGTCTCTAGCGACCGCTGCATTGCGGAAAATGGTAACTTTTAGTGAGTGCGTATATAGGGATTGTGCATTCTGTTCTATACCTATTCTGTGTATACGTCTTATAAACTTTGTAGCGGGAAATTGTTCAATTGCTAGGCAATGTTTAAATTGCCAAGCTCAACGTTTTAAAGTTTTATTTTATATCGTATACGTCTTATAAACTATGTAGCGGGAAATTTTTATATTGCCGGGCAATGTTTAAATTTGCCGGACCAACTTTTAAAAGTTTTAATTCATGTCTTATACGTTGTATAAACTATGATTCATATCGGTTTCAGTTGTTATTGTTTTTCCTGTTGAATTTAAAATTTAATTCTAAGTTTGCCTCCAAAGCAACAATAAATAAATAGCAAATAACACCAACAAAAACAAAAAAAATTAAAAAAATTATTGATCTACGACGAATGTTGTAGCAAAAAAATATATCAAACAATCATTTTCGAATTAACAGTACTTTTTAAAAGACATGTGAGTTCTGTTTTACAGAAAGAGTTTAATTACCCAATAAACTCACAAAATTCGATCATAGTGGTCATACTTTGAGCAAGAAATAAAAAAAAATTATTGTTATTTGTTTTTCCTTTTTAGTTGTATATTGAATGGGTGTATAATAAAGTGTGCAAAACAAAAATAAATTTAAAAAATACTGACCACAAAAAAAAAAACATACTACTTTATGTATGTTGCAAAAACAAAACTAAAAAACTATAATGTGTCAAGCATATTCTAAAAAAAAGCCCGTTCGAAGAATCGGGCACATAACGGCTTGTATATATATAAATCTCAAAAGGAATATGTATGTATGTGGCTGGCTGGCAGGCTGGGTATGTACATACCGCATAATCTTTTTAAATACTGGACATAAAAACGTGAAATTTGCTACAAATATTCTTTGCGTTACGGCGGTGAACACTGTCAAGGTTTTAAAAAAATTTAAATGACCGCAGTGGTCAGTTTGGTCAAAAAACGCGAAAAAAACACAACTTTTGATTCACATTGTCTTTGCCAGTACAACTTTTTATAGTTTTTCGTCACAAAGTTAGAAAAAAAAAGGATGCGCTGAGAATATTTTTATGACGTCATCAATCTTTGCGCATCGATTTTATAGCAATGAAGGGACATTTTTGATTCATGTTTAAATTGACGTCATCAAACTATGTGCATGAATTTTTATCTCAATGATGGGAACACATTTTCTTCATGTTTAAATTGTCTACGTGCCGTAAACAACATAAATTCTTTACACTACCAATACTGTAGTTGATTTTCTTAATCTATCACTACTTTAATACTTTACACTGTGAATACATGACTTAAAGCTAATTAATAATTTAAAACTTTACAAACATAGGACAAAGCAAATAGATTTAGCATTTTTTTTCTGTTTCGGGAAGTAATACCGACGCATTACTAAGCTTATTTAAACGCAGTGGTCCTGGTTACACTCTATATTTAAGCTTATAATTATATGGCGTCATCAAATTTTGCGTATTTATGCGTTTAAGAAGGGAACAAAATTTTGTTTTAATTTGCGTCGTAATTTGTAGAATGCAATATTTAAATGGTTTAAGTAAAAAAATTAAGTTACCGGAAAATACTTTATCCCCGCTTAAGACTATTGCTTATAACTCCATGGGTTATTTTATCCAGTTCCGAGAACTGGGCACCTTTAGGCTTATCGCCTTGGTAACGGCCATTGTTTAAATTACCGGGCAATGTTTAAATTACCGGGCAATGTTTATAATACCGGGCAATGTTTAAATTACCGGGCAATGTTTAAATTACCGGGCAAAGTTTAAATCACCGGGCAATGTTTAAATTACCGGTCAATGTTTAAATTACCGCGCAATGTTTATAATACCGGGCAATGTTTAAATTACCGGGTAATGTTTAAATTACCGGGCAATGTTTAAATTACCGGGCAATGTTTAAATTACCGGGCAATGTTTAAATTACCGGGCAATGTTTAAATTACCGGGCAATGTTTTTATAACCGGGCAATGTTTAATTTGCCGGGCAATGTTCGAATTGCCGGAACTAACTTTTTAAAGTTTTAATTCGTGTCGTATACGTTTTATAAACATTATTTTATATGGGTTTCATTTGTTATTGTTTTACATGTTGAATAGAAAATTTAATTCTAAGTTTGCTTCCAAAGCAACAATAAATAAATAAATAGCAAATAAACAAAAACAACACAACATAGGTCTACGACTTAATGTTTGTCGTAAAAAAATATATCAAACAATCATTAAAAAAAAAAAAAAGTACTGTCGAATGTTCTTTATCAATGAATAGAACAAAATATATTCATGTTTTAATTTGCGTCGTAATTTATAGCGGGCAATTTTGTAATTGTTATAATGGGTGATGAGTAATGATTTTAACGGGTAATTCATGTTGTAGCGGGCAAATAAAAAATTACCTCACGTTTAAATTCGTGTCGTAGGTCATGCAGGCAATCTCATTATAACTGCCTGAGTAGTTAGAGTGTATGTAAACATAACGTTTAGCCGGTTCGGAGGACCGGGCACATAACGGCTTGTATATATATAAATCTCAAAAGGAATATGTATGTATGTATGTGGCTGGCTGGCTGGCTGGCTGGCTGGCTGGGTATGTACATACCGCATAATCTTTTTAAATACTGGACATAAAAACGTGAAATTTGCTACAAATATTCTTTGCGTTACGGCGGTGAACACTGTCAAGGTTTTAAAAAAATGTAAATGACCGCAGTGGTCAGTTTGGTCAAAAAACGCGAATAAAACGACATATTTTGGGTTCATGTTGAATTTGCCGTTCCAACTTTTTATAGTTTTTCGTCACAAAGTTAGAAAAAAAAAGGATGCGCTGAGATTATTTTTATGACGTCATCAATCTTTGCGCTCTAACTTTTTGACTGAAGGGAAAAAATTCATTCATGTTTATATTACCGGAAATACGTGAGTAGCTTTTGGTGCGCATTTTTAAATCATCGCACCGCGACGTGCTTATTGAAAGCTTATTGAAAGCAGACGGAGCACATGTTTTGGTTAACCGCTAAACATAGGCCTAAATGTCATTTTTCATACTAATGTTAAGAAGTTAATCAAGCATATTTTAACTATTGTCTGTTGTACATATAGTCTATATACCCATATTTATTGTATGCTGCGTTTATGTGTTTATGATATGTATGATGATGATATATCTTACATGATCGTATATAGATGTAAGCCCATTTCTCTTTCAAACTAAAAACTAACAAAAAGGGCAACATTTGTTATTGTTAAAAATAGTAACTATTTATTGTATGCTGCATTTATTTGTTTATGATATGTATGATATTGATATATGATACATGATTGTATATAGATGTAAGCCCATTTCTCTTTCAAAATAACAAGAAGGGCAACATTTGTTATTGTTAAAAATAGTATTTATGTGATCATTTACAAAGCAAGGTAGTAACAATATTGTGAACAAGACATCTACATTATTGTTGAATATAAATATATTGATAAACTGTCCAAGTCAATACAAGATATCTACATTATTGTTGAATATATAAATATTGATAAGCTTTCCAAGTCAATACAAGACATCTACATTATTGTTGAATATATAAATATTGATAAACTGTCCAAGTCAATACAAGATATCTACATTATTGTTGAATATATAAATATTGATAAACTTTCCAAGCCAATACTTTAAATGCCTCCAAAGAAAAGAAAACTAATTGGACAAAAGAATCCAAAGTCAATAAAAGCCAAACGTTTGCGAAAAAATGAAACTGTTGAACAAAGTGATGCTAGACATGACAAAGAAAGGGAAAGGGCCAGGACAATAAGAGCCATAGAAACATCAGAGGAGCGTCGAACACGACTTGAAACAATGCGAGAAAAAGCAAACACATCAAGGGCTACAGAGACTTCGGAGGAGCGACAAAAACGTCTTGAAAAAAAGCGGGAAGGAGAAACCACATCAAGAGCTACAGAGACTTCGGAGGAGCGACAAAAACGTCTTGAAAAAAAGCGGGAAGGAGAAACCACATCAAGAGCTACAGAGACTTCGGAGGAGCGACAAAAACGTCTTGAAAAAAAGCGGGAAGGAGAAACCACATCAAGGGCTACAGAGACTTCGGAGGAGCGACAGAAACGTCTTGAAAAAAAGCGGGAAGGAGAAACCACATCAAGGGCTACAGAGACTTCGGAGGAGCGACAAAAACGTCTTGAAAAAAAGCGGGAAGGAGAAACCACATCAAGGGCTACAGAGACTTCGGAGGAGCGACAGAAACGTCTTGAAAAAAAGCGGGAAGGAGAAACCACATCAAGGGCTACAGAGACTTCGGAGGAGCGACAGAAACGTCTTGAAAAAAAGCGGGAAGGAGAAACCACATCAAGGGCTACCGAGACATTAGAGGAGCGACAGAAACGTCTTGAAAAAATGAGAGAAATAGCAACCACATCAAGAGATACCGAGACATTAGAGGAGCGACAGAAACGTCTTGAAAAAATGAGAGAAATAGCAACCACATCAAGAGATACCGAGACATTAGAGGAGCGACAGAAACGTCTTGAAAAAATGAGAGAAATAGCAACCACATCAAGAGATACCGAGACATTAGAGGAGCGACAGAAACGTCTTGAAAAAATGAGAGAAATAACAACCACATCAAGAGATACCGAGACATTAGAGGAGCGACAGAAACGTCTTGAAAAAAAGCGGGAAAGTGCAAACACGGCAAGGGTGTCACGAAGTTCACAATTGAATTTAGCTGGATTCCAATATGACCCCCAACATGATTACGCTCAACACCCTTATGTTGATATTGGAGGAATGATCTACATATGTAAATATTGTCAAGCAAAGAAATTTAAAACAGAACCACCAGGAATGTGCTGCAGGAGTGGAAAAGTTAAACTTACTCCCCTGAATACACCGCCCAATGATCTGCAGTTATTAATGTCTGGGACGACTTCAGAGTCAAAACATTTCCTGCGTAATCTGAGAAGATACAATTCATGTTTTCAGATGACGTCTTTTGGTGCTACCTCAATAGTGGATCTTAACGGTTTTGCAACAACTTTTAAAGTACAAGGACAGATATACCACCGGATCGGATCTCTTCTCCCGCTTCCTGATCAAAACCCCCAATTTCTACAAGTCTACTTCATGGGAAATGAGCAGATTGAAGTAGATCATCGATGCGATTGTATCCCCGGGGTGAGACGCAATATTGTTTTAAGCTTACAAAGGATGCTTCATGAAAACAACCATCTCATTAATACTTTCAAAACTTCACTAGAAAACATGCCCAATGATGAATACAAGGTTGTTATCCGTGCAGACAAAAGAGAGCCCGGTGAACACGAACGTCGCTTTAATGCTCCTCAAGTAAATGAAGTCGCCATCATTATGTCAGACCACGATTTCAATCAACGTGACATCATAATTCAGAGGCGAAGTAATTCACTACAACGCATTTCAGAAACACATCGATCGTACGATGCTCTTCAATACCCGCTCATATTTTGTGAAGGCGAGGATGGATACCACTTCAACCTGAAGCAGGTTGATCCTGTAACAGGTGCACCAACTGTTAAAAAAGTTTCAGCATTAGACTTTTATGCATACAGGTTGATGATCAGAAATGGATCCACAAATCATATTTTACAATGTCGACAACTATACCATCAATACGTTGTGGACATGTATGCAAAAATTGAGAGTGAGCGACTCCTGTACATACGTCTAAATCAAAAAAAGCTGCGCGTGGAAGACTATATACACCTCAAGGATGCTTTGGTGAACGATGGGGACATTCAAAATATTGGGAAAGTTGTGATTCTCCCAGCAACTTTCACCGGAAGCCCTAGACAGATGCAGGAATATGCACAAGATGCACTGTCTTATGTTCGATCCTATGGACGCCCAGACCTATTTATCACATTTACGTGCAATCCTGACTGGGGTGAAATCAAAGAATCACTTTCATTTGGCCAGACGTCAAGTGATCGTCAAGACATAATAGCAAGAGTGTTTAGACAAAAACAGATCAAACTCATTGATATTTTAACTAAATATAATATTTTTGGAGAAACCCGATGCTGGATGTACTCCATTGAATGGCAGAAAAGAGGACTTCCACACTCCCACAATTTAATTTGGTTGAAGGAAAAACTACACCCAGTCAATATTGATCAAATCATAGATGGACCCTAATCTGTTTGCAGTAGTGAAGAAAAATATGATTCATGGACCATGCGGACATCTCAATACCAACGCACCCTGGCTGGGTATGTACATACCGCATAATCTTTTTAAATACTGGACATAAAAACGTGAAATTTGCTACAAATATTCTTTGCGTTACGGCGGTGAACACTGTCAAGGTTTTAAAAAAATTTAAATGACCGCAGTGGTCAGTTTGGTAAAAAAAACGCGAATAAAACGACATATTTTGGGTTCATGTTGAATTTGCCGTTCCAACTTTTTATAGTTTTTCGATCGATCGCGCTAAGAAAATAAAAAAAAAGGATGGCGTTGAGATTTTTTTCAGGATGACGTCATCAAAGTTTGCGCAGGGATAGCTGGTTGTCTTTTTTTTTAATGGCGTCATCGAATTTTGCGTATTCATTTTAATTAACTTCGCCTCAACCTTTGCTAATGTACTTTATGAATGAATAGAACAAAATATATTCACGTTTTAATTTGCGTCGTAATTTATAGCGGGATATTTTTAAATTGTTATAATGGGTAATGATTAATGGTTTTAATGGGTATCTTACGTTGTATCTGGCAACTTAAAAATTCCTTCACGTTTTTATTCGTGTTGTATATGTCCACAGAAAAGGTGTAAAACAGAATGCGCAATCGCATTTGATTTCTGTTTTGGGCAGTAATACCGACGCCATACTAAGCTTATTTAAACGCAGCGGTTTTGGTTACACTCTATATTTATGCTTATTTAGCCTACAACGTCCTTTTCTTCAAATCTACAAGTTCGAACACCCAAAGCTAATCTTTCAGGCAAAATGTGCATAAACGGTTGTGTAATAAACTACAACAATGAAAACGAAAACGACTGATTATCGTAAAAAAGAGCATGTCAAACTGCATGGCTTTCCTGACTCAATAAAGGATAAACAACAGCATAAACAACCTCATATTAACTCATTATGAATTATATGCCTATTTCCCTTCATAATTTTAAAAGTTTATTTTGGTTAAAAAAGTATATATATTTATGTACCGGTAGCCGCAGCAATTTAGTTACCGGTACCGAGCTACGTCTAAGCCTTTTTTTTTTCAAATCAGTACCGGGTAATAAATATTTTTACATCATATTGGCCTAATCATATAATGTTCAAAACAAAATGGGTAATTAAGTCAAATTTATATAAAAGTAAGCCTATATGAAAGATAATGTAGGCCCTATATATATTGTATATATTTATGGCAGACGTAGATAACCTTTCTCATTTTACTATAGTAGCGTCTCTAGCGACCGCTGCATTTCGGAAAATGGTAACTTTTAGTATATAGGGATTGTGCATTCTGTTCTATACCTATTCTGTGTATACGTCTTATAAACTTTGTAGCGGGAAATTTTTCAATTGCCAGGCAATGTTTAAATTGCCGAGCTCAACGTTTAAAAGTTTTAATTTGTATCGTATACGTCTTATAAACTATGTAGCGGGAAATTTTTATATTCCCGGGCAATGTTTAAATTTGCCGGACCAACTTTTTAAAGTTTTAATTCATGTCGTATACGTTGTATAAACTATGATTCATATCGGTTTCAGTTGTTATTGTTTTTCCTGTTGAATTTAAAATTTAATTCTAAGTTTGCTTCCAAAGCAACAATAAATAAATAGCAAATAACACCAACAAAAAAAAAAAACAACAAAAAAAAAAATATTGATCTACGACTAATGTTGTAGCAAAAAAATATATCAAACAATCATTTTCGAATTAACAGTACTTTTTAAAAGACATGTGAGTTCTGTTTTACAGAAAGAGTTTAATTACCCAATAAACTCACAAAATTCGATCATAGTGGTCATACTTTGAGCAAGAAATAAAAAAAAAATATATTATTATTTGTTTTTCCTTTTTAGTTGTATATTGAATTGGTGTATAATAAAGTGTGCAAAACAAAAATAAAATTTAAAAATACTGACCACAAAAAAAAAACATACTACTATAATGTGTCAAGCATATTCTAAATTACCGGACAATGTCTAAATTACCGGGCAATGTTTATATTACCGGGCAATGTTTAATTTGCCGGGCAATGTTCAAATTGCCGGAACTAACTTTTTAAAGTTTTAATTCGTGTCGTATACGTTTTATAAACATTATTTCATATGGGTTTCATTTGTTATTGTTTTACGTGTTGAATAGAAAATTTAATTCTAAGTTTGCTTCCAAAGCAACAATAATAAATAAATAGCAAAAAACAAAAACAAAACAACATAGGTCTGCGACTTAATGTTTGTCGTGTCGTAAAAAAACAATATCAAACAATCATTTTCTTTTTTAATAAAAATACTGTCGAATGTTCTTTATCAATGAATAGAACAAAATATATTTACGTTTTAATTTGCGTCGTAATTTATAACGGGCAATTTTTTAATTGTTATAATGGGTAATGGGTAATGATTTTAACGGGTAATTTTATGTTGTAGCGGGCAAATTAGACATTACCTCACGTTTAAATTCATGTCGTAGGTCATGCGGGCAGTCTCATTATAACTGCTTGAGTAGTTAGAGTGTATGTAAACATAGCTTTTAGCCGGTTCGGAGGACCGGGCACATAACGGCTTGTATATATATAAATCTCAAAAGGAATATGTATGTATGTATGTGGCTGGCTGGCTGGCTGGCTGGGTATGTACATACCGCATAATCTTTTTAAATACTGGACATAAAAACGTGAAATTTGCTACAAATATTCTTTGCGTTACGGCGGTGAACACTGTCAAGGTTTTAACAAAATTAAAATGACCGCAGTGGTCAGTTTGGTCAAAAAACGTGAAAAAAACACAACTTTTGATTCACATTGTCTTTGCCAGTACAACTTTTTATAGTTTTTCGTCACAAAGTTAGAAAAAAAAAGGATGCGCTGAGATTATTTTTATGACGTCATCAATCTTTGCGCATGGATTTTATAGCAATGAAGGGACATTTTTCATTCATGTTTAAATTGACGTCATCAAACTATGTGCATGGATTTTATTATCTCAACTCAATGACGGGAACAAATTTTCTTCATGTTTAAATTGTCTACGTGCCGTAAACAACATAAATTCTTTACACTACCAATACTGTAGTTGATTTTCTTAATCTATCACTACTTTAATACTTTACACTGTGAATACATGACTTAAAGCTAATTAATAATTTAAAACTTTACAAACATAGGACAAAGCAAATAGATTTAGCATTTTTTTTTCTGTTTCGGGAAGTAATACCGACGCCTTACTAAGCTTATTTAAACGCAGTGGTCCTGGTTACACTCTATATTTAAGCTTATAATTATATGGCGTCATCAAATTTTGCGTATTTATGCGTTTAAGAAGGGAACAAAATTTTTTTTTAATTTGCGTCGTAATTTGTAGAATGCAATATTTAAATGGTTTAAGTAAAAAAATTAAGTTACCGGAAAATACTTTATCCCCGCTTAAGACAATTGCTTATAACTCCATGGGTTATTTTATCCAGTTCCGAGAACTGGGCACCTTTAGGCTTATCGCCTTGGTAACGGCCATTGTTTTAATTACCGGGCAATGTTTAAATTACCGGGCAATGTTTATAATACCAGGCAATGTTTAAATTACCGGGCAATGTTTAAATTACCGGGCAATGTTTATAATACCGGACAATGTTTAAATTACCGGGCAATGTTTAAATTACCGGGCAATGTTTATAATACTGGGCAATGTTTATAATACCGGGCAATGTTTAAATTACCGGGCAATGTTTAAATTACCGGGCAATGTTTATAATACCGGGTAATGTTTATAATACCGGGCAATGTTTAAATTACCGGGCAATGTTTAAATTACCGGGCAATGTTTATAATACCGGGCAATGTTTATAATACCGGGCAATGTTTAAATTACCGGGCAATGTTTATAATACCGGGCAATGTTTATAATACCGGGCAATGTTTATAATACCGGGCAATGTTTAAATTACCAGGCAATGTTTAAATTACCGGGCAATGTTTAATTTGCCGGGCAATGTTTAATTTGCCGGGCAATGTTCAAATTGCCGGAACTAAATTTTTAAAGTTTTAATTCGTGTCGTATACGTTTTATAAACATTATTTCATAAGGGTTTCATTTGTTATTGTTTTACATGTTGAATAGAAAATTTAATTCTAAGTTTGCTTCCAAAGCAACAATAAATAAATAAATAGCAAATAATTAAAAACAACATAACATAGGTCTGCGACTTAATGTTTGTCGTAAAAAAAATATATCAAACAATCATTAAAAAAAAAATAAAAGTACTGTCGAATGTTCTTAATCAATGAATAGAACAAAATATATTCATGTTTTAATTTGCGTCGTAATTTATAGCGGGCAATTTTGTAATTGTTATAATGGGTGATGAGTAATGATTTTAACGGGTAATTCATGTTGTAGCGGGCAAATAAAAAATTACCTCACGTTTAAATTCGTGTCGTAGGTCATGCGGGCAATCTCATTATAACTGCCTGAGTAGTTAGAGTGTATGTAAACATAACTTTTAGCCGGTTCGGAGGACCGGGCACATAACGGCTTGTATATATATAAATCTCAAAAGGAATATGTGGCTGGCTGGCTGGCTGGCTGGCTGGCTGGCTGGGTATGTACATACCGCATAATCTTTTTAAATACTGGACATAAAAACGTGAAATTTGCTACAAATATTCTTTGCGTTACGGCGGTGAACACTGTCAAGGTTTTAAAAAAATTAAAATGACCGCAGTGGTCAGTTTGGTCAAAAAACGCGAATAAAACGACATATTTTGGGTTCATGTTGAATTTGCCGTTCCAACTTTTTATAGTTTTTCGATCGATTGCGCTAAGAAAATAAAAAAAAGGATGGCGTTGAAATTTTTTTCAGGATGACGTCATCAAAGTTTGCGCAGAGATAGCTAGCCGGCTTTTCGTTATGACGTCATCAAATTTTGCGTATTCTTTTAAAATTAACTTTGCTTCAACCTTTGCTAATGTACTTTATGAATGAATAGAACAAAATATATTCACGTTTTAATTTGCGTCGTAATTTATAGCGGGATATTTTTAAATTGTTATAATGGGTAATGATTAATGGTTTGAATGGGTATCTTACGTTGTATCTGGCAAATACAAAATTCCTTCACGTTTTTATTCGTGTTGTATGTGTCCACAGAATAGGTATAAAACAGAATGCGCAATCGCATTTTATTTCTGTTTTGGGCAGTAATGCCGACGCCATACTAAGCTTATTTAAACGCAGCGGTCCTGGTTACACTCTATATTTATGCTTATTTAGCCTACAACGTCCTTTTCTTCAAATCTACAAGTTCGAACACCCAAAGCTAATATTTCAGGCAAAATGTGCATAAACGGTTGTGTAATAAACTACAACAATGATGCGAAAACGACTGATTATCGTAAAAAAGAGCATGTCAAACTGCATGGCTTTCCTGACTCCATAAAGGATAAACAACAGCATAAACAACCTCATATTAACTCATTATGAATTATATGCCTATTTCCCTTCATAATTGTAAAAGTTTATTTTGGTTTAAAAAGTATATATATTTATGTACCGGTAGCCGCAGCAATTTAGTTACCGGTACCGAGCTACGTCTAAGCCATTTTTTTTTCAAATCAGTACCGGGTAATAAATATTTTTACATCATATTGGCCTAATCATATAATGTTCAAAACAAAATGGGTAATTAAGTCAAATTTATATAAAAGTAAGCCTATAATGAAAGATAATGTAGGCCCTCTATATATTGTATATATTTATGGCAGACGTAGATATCATTTCTCATTTTACTATATTAGTGTCTCTAGCGACCGCTGCATTGCGGAAAATGGTAACTTTTAGTGAGTGCGTATATAGGGATTGTGCATTCTGTTCTATACCTATTCTGTGTATACGTCTTATAAACTTTGTAGCGGGAATTTTTTCAATTGCCAGGCAATGTTTAAATTGCCGAGCTCAACGTTTTAAAGTTTTAATTTGTATCGTATACGTCTTATAAACTATGTAGCGGGAAATTTTTATATTGCCGGGCAATGTTTAAATTTGCCGGACAGACTTTTTAAAGTTTTAATTCATGTCGTATACGTTGTATAAACTATGGCTGGGTATGTACATACCGCACAATCTTTTTAAATACTGGACATAAAAACGTGAAATTTGCTACAAATATTCTTTGCCTTACGGCGGTGAACACTGTCAAGGTTTTAAAAAAATTAAAATGACCGCAGTGGTCAGTTTGGTCAAAAAACGCGAATAAAACGACATATTTTGGGTTCATGTTAAAATTGCCGTTCCAACTTTTTATAGTTTTTCGATCGATCGCGCTAAAAAAATAAAAAAAAGGATGGCGTTGAGATTTTTTTCAGGATGACGTCATCAAAGTTTGCGCAGAGATAGCTAGCCGGCTTTTCGTTATGACGTCATCAAATTTTGCGTATTCATTTAAAATTAACTTTGCTTCAACCTTTGCTAATGTACTTTATGAATGAATAGAACAAAATATATTCACGTTTTAATTTGCAATTTTGCGTATTCATTTAAAATTAACTTTGCTTCAACCTTTGCTAATGTACTTTATAAATGAATAGAACAAAATATATTCACGTTTTAATTTGCGTCGTAATTTATAGCGGGATATTTTTAAATTGTTATAATGGGTAATGATTAATGGTTTTAATGGGTATCTTACGTTGTATCTGGCAAATACAAAATTCCTTCACGTTTTTATTCGTGTTGTATATGTCCACAGAATAGGTATAAAACAGAATGCGCAATCGCATTTTATTTCTGTTTTGGGCAGTAATACCGACGCCATACTAAGCTTATTTAAACGCAGCGGTCCTGGTTACACTCTATATTTATGCTTATTTAGCCTACAACGTCCTTTTCTTCAAATATACTAGTTCGAACACCCAAAGCTAATATTTCAGGCAAAATGTGCATAAACGGTTGTGTAATAAACTACAACAATGATGCGAAAACGACTGATTATCGTAAAAAAGAGCATGTCAAACTGCATGGCTTTCCTGACTCCATAAAGGATAAACAACAGCATAAACAACCTCATATTAACTCATTATGAATTATATGCCTATTTCCCTTCATAATTTTAAAAGTTTATTTTGGTTTAAAAAGTATATATATTTATGTACCGGTAGCCGCAGCAATTTAGTTACCGGTACCGAGCTACGTCTAAGCCATTTTTTTTTCAAATCAGTACCGGGTAATAAATATTTTACATCATATTGGCCTAATCATATAATGTTCAAAACAAAATGGGTAATTAAGTCAAATTTATATAAAAGTAAGCCTATAATGAAAGATAATGTAGGCCCTATATATATTGTATATATTTATGGCAGACGTAGATATCATTTCTCATTTTACTATAGTAGCGTCTCTAGCGACCGCTGCATTGCGGAAAATGGTAACTTTTAGTGACTGCGTATATAGGGATTGTGCATTCTGTTCTATACCTATTCTGTGTATACGTCTTATAAACTTTGTAGCTGGAAATTTTTCAATTGCCAGGCAATGTTTAAATTGCCGAGCTCAACGTTTTAAAGTTTTAATTTGTATCGTATACGTCTTATAAACTATGTAGCGGGAAATTTTTATATTGCCGGGCAATGTTTAAATTTGCCGGACCAACTTTTTAAAGTTTTAATTCATGTCGTATACGTTGTATAAACTATGATTCATATCGGTTTCAGTTGTTATTGTTTTTCCTGTTGAATTTAAAATTTAATTTTTAGTTTGCTTCCAAAGCAACAATAAATAAATAGCAAATAACACCAACAAAAACAAAAAAAAAACAAAAAAAAAATATTGATCTACGACTAATGTTGTAGCAAAAAAATATATCAAACAATCATTGTCGAATTAACAGTACTTTTTAAAAGACATGTGAGTTCTGTTTTACAGAAAGAGTTTAATTACCCAATAAACTCACAAAATTCGATCATAGTGGTCATACTTTGAGCAAGAAATAAAAAAAATTATTATTATTTGTTTTTCCTTTTTAGTTGTATATTGAATTGGTATATAATAAAGTGTGCAAAACAAAAATAAATTTAAAAAATACTGACCACAAAAAAAAAACATACTACTTTATGTATGTTGCAAAAACAAAACTAAAAAACTATAATGTGTCAAGCATATTCTAAAAAAAAGCCCGTTCGAAGAATCGGGCACATAACGGCTTGTATATATATAAATCTCAAAAGGAATATGTATGTATGTATGTATGTATGTACATACCGCATAATCTTTTTAAATACTGGACATAAAAACGTGAAATTTGCTACAAAAATTCTTTGCGTTACGGCGGTGAACACTGTCAAGGTTTTAAAAAAATTAAAATGACCGCAGTGGTCAGTTTGGTCAAAAAACGCGAAAAAAACACAACTTTTGATTCACATTGTCTTTGCCAGTACAACTTTTTATAGTTTTTCGTCACAAAGTTAGAAAAAAAAGGATGCGCTGAGATTATTTTTATGACGTCATTAATCTTTGCGCATGGATTTTTTAGCGATGAAGGGACATTTTTCATTCATGTTTAAATTGACGTCATCAAACTATGTGCATGGATTTTTATCTCAATGATGGGAACAAATTTTCTTCATGTTTAAATTGCCTACGTGCCGTAAACAACATAAATTCTTTACACTACCAATACTGTAGTTGATTTTCTTAATCTATCACTACTTTAATACTTTACACTGTGAATACATGACTTAAAGCTAATTAATAATTTAAAACTTTACAAACATAGGACAAAGCAAATAGATTTAGCATTTTTTTTCTGTTTCGGGAAGTAATACCGACGCCCTATTAAGCTTATTTAAACGCAGTGGTCCTGGTTACACTCTATATTTAAGCTTATAATTATATGGCGTCATCAAATTTTGCGTATTTATGCGTTTAAGAAGGGAACCAAATTTTGTTTTAATTTGCGTCGTAATTTGTAGAATGCAATATTTAAATGGTTTAAGTTACCGGAAAAGACTATTGCTTATAACTCCATGGGTTATTTTATACAGTTCCGAGAACTGGGCACCTTTAGCCTTTTCGCCTTGGTAACGGCCATTGTTTAAATTACCGGGCAATGTTTAAATTACCGGGCAATGTTTATAATACCGGGCAATGTTTAAATTACCGGGCAATGTTTAAATTACCGGGCAATGTTTAAATTACCGGGCAATGTTTAAATTACCGGGCAATGTTTAATTACCGGGCAATGTTTAAATTACCGGGCAATGTTTAAATTACCGGGCAATGTTTAAATTACCGGGCAATGTTTAAATTACCGGGCAATGTTTAAATTACCGGACAATGTTTATATTACCGGGCAATGTTTAATTTGCCGGGCAATGTTCAAATTGCTGGAACTAACTTTTTAAAGTTTTAATTCGTGTCGTATACGTTTTATAAACATTATTTCATATGGGTTTCATTTGTTATCGTTTTACATGTTGAATAGAAAATTTAATTCTAAGTTTGCTTCCAAAGCAACAATAAATAAATAAATAGCAAATAAACAAAAACAACACAACATAGGTCTTCGACTTAATGTTTGTCGTAAAAAAAAAAAATCAAACAATCATTAAAAAAAAAAAAAAGTACTGTCGAATGTTCTTAATCAATGAATAGAACAAAATATATTCATGTTTTAATTTGCGTCGTAATTTATAGCGGGCAATTTTGTAATTGTTATAATGGGTGATGAGTAATGATTTTAACGGGTAATTCATGTTGTAGCGGGCAAAACAAAAATTACCTCACGTTTAAATTCGTGTCGTAGGTCATGCGGGCAATCTCATTATAACTGCCTGAGTAGTTAGAGTGTATGTAAACATATTTTTTAGCCGGTTCGGAGGACCGGGCACATAACGGCTTGTATATATATAAATCTCAAAAGGAATATGTGGCTGGCTGGCTGGCTGGGTATGTACATACCGCATAATCTTTTTAAATACTGGGCATAAAAACGTGAAATTTGCTACAAATATTCTTTGCGTTACGGCGGTGAACACTGTCAAGGTTTTAAAAAAATTAAAATGACCGCAGTGGTCAGTTTGGTCAAAAAACGCGAATAAAACGACATATTTTGGGTTCATGTTGAATTTGCCGTTCCAACTTTTTATAGTTTTTTCGATCGATCGCGCTAAAAAAATAAGACAAAAGGACGCGCAGAGATTATTTTTATATGACGTCATCAAAGTTTGCGCAGGCATAGCTGGCTGTCTTTTTTTTTATGGCGTCATCGAGTTTTGCGTATTCATTTTAATTAACTTCGCTTCAACGTTTGCTGATGTACTTTATGAATGAATAGAAAAAAATATATTCACGTTTTAATTTGCGTCGTAATTTATAGCGGGATATTTTAAAATTGTTATAATGGGTAATGATTAATGGTTTTAATGGGTAACTTACGTTGTATCTGGCAAATAAAAATATCCTTCACGTTTTTATTCGTGTTGTATATGTCCACAGAAGAGGTATAAAACAGAATGCGTAAATCGCATTTTATTTCTGTTTTGGGCAGTAATACCGACGCCATACTAAGCTTATTTAAACGCAGCGGTCCTGGTTACAATCTATATATATGCTTATTTAGCCTACAACGGCCTTTTCTTCAAATCTACAAGTTCGAACACCCAAAGCTAATATTTCAGGCAAAATGTGCATAAACGGTTGTGTAATAAACTACAACAATGATGCGAAAACGACTGATTATCGTAAAAAAGAGCATGTCAAACTGCATGGCTTTCCTGACTCCATAAACGATAAACAACGGCATAAACAACGTCATATTAACTCATTATGAATTATATGCCTATTTCCCTTCATAATTTTAAAAGTTTATTTCGGTTTAAAAAGTATATATTTATGTACCGGTAGCCGTAGCAATTTAGTTACCGGTACCGAGATACGTCTAAGCCATTATTTTTCAAATCAGTACCGGGTAATAAATATTTTTACATCATATTGGCCTAATCCTATAATGTTGAAAACAAAATGGGTAATTAAGTCAAATTTATATAAAAGTAAGCCTATAATGAAAGATAATGTAGGCCCTATATATATTGTATATATTTATGGCAGACGTAGATACCCTTTCACATTTTATTATAGTAGCGTCTTTATCGACCGCTGCATTGCGGAAAATGGTAACTTTCAGTGACGGCGTATATTGGGATTGTGCATTATGTTCTATACCTATTCTGTGTATACGTCTTATAAACTATGTAGCGGGAAATTTTTTTATTGCCGGGCAATGTTTGAATTTGCCGGACCAACTTTTTAAAGTTTTAATTCATGTCGTATACGTTGTATAAACTATGATTCATATCGGTTTCAGTTGTTATTGTTTTTCCTGTTGAATTAAAATTTAATTCTAAGTTTGCTTCCAAAGCAACAATAAATAAATAGCTAATAACACCAACAAAAACAAAAAAAAAAAAAAAAAAAATAAATATTGATCTACGACTAATGTTGTAGCAAAAAAATATATCAAACAATCATTTTTGAATTAACAGTACTTTTTAAATGACATGTGAGTTCTGTTTTACAGAACGAGTTTAATTACCCAATAAACTCACAAAATTCGATCATAGTGGTCATATTTTGAGCAAGAAATAAAAAAAAAAATTATTATTATTTGTTTTTCCTTTTTAGTTGTATATTGAATTGGTGTATAATAAAGTGTGCAAAACAAAAATAAATCTGACCACAAAAAAATACTACTTTATGTATGTTGCAAAAACAAAACTAAAAAACTAAAATGTGTCAAGCATATTCTAAAAAAAAGCCCGTTCGAAGAATCGGGCACATATCGGCTTGTCTACTTCATATATATATATAAATCTCAAAAGGAATATGTATGTGGCTGGCTGGCTGGCTGGCTGGCTGGCTGGGTATGTACATACCGCATAATCTTTTTAAATATTGGACATAAAAACGTGAAATTTGTTACAAATATTTTTTGCGTTACGGCGGTGAACACTGTCAAGGTTTTAAAAAAATTAAAATGACCGCAGTGGTCAGTTTGGTCAAAAAACGCGAAAAAAACGACATATTTTGGGTTCATGTTGAATTTGCCGTTCCAACTTTTTATAGTTTTTCGATCGATCGCGCTAAAAAAATAAAAAAAAGGATGGCGTTGAGATTTTTTTCTGGATGACGTCATCAAAGTTTGCGCAGATATAGCTAGCCAGCTTTTCGTTATGACGTCATCAAATTTTGCGTATTCATTTAAAATTAACTTTGCTTCAATGTTTGCTAATGTATTTTATGAATGAATAGAACAAAATATATTCACGTTTTAATTCGTGTCGTATACGAAATATAAACTTTGTAGTTGTTGCGTTCAATCTCATTATAACTGCTTGAGTAGTTAGAGTGTATGTAAACATAACTTTTAGCTTTTTCAATTTGTTTGTAGCTGGCGTATACGCATTAAAAGCTTTCTATAGGGCAATATTTCACGTTTCAATTCGTTTCTAGCGGGAAATATTTCACGTTTCAATTCAATTCGTTTGTAGCGGGCGTACAAAATGTCATTCACATTTAGATTTGTGACGTATACATCGATAAACTTTGTATCGGGCAAGGTTTTTTTAATTGCCTTCTATATTAACTGTGTAGCGGGCAATCTCAATATAACTCCATGGATATGTAAAGTGTATGTAAAAGATCATTATGAGATTACATTGAACACAATTTAACAAAAATAATAATTTCTTCTTTGTTTCTTATTGGTTTCATTTGTTATTGTTTTACATGTCGAATAGAAAATTTAATTCTAAGTTTGCTTCCAAAGCAACAATAAATAAATAAATAGCAAATGACAAAAACAACACAACATAGGTCTGCGACTTAATGTTTGTCGTAAAAAAATATATCAAACAATCATTTTTTTAAAAATAAAAGTACTGTCGAATGTTCTTTATCAATGAATAGAACAAAATATATTCACGTTTTAATTTGCGTCGTAATTTATAGCGGGCAATTTTTAATTGTTATAATGGGTAATGGGTAATGATTTTAACGGGTAATTTATGTTGTAGCGGGCAAATAAAAAAATACCTCACGTTTAAATTCGTGTCGTAGGTCATGCGGGCAATCTCATTATAACTGCTTGAGTAGTTAGAGTGTATGTAAACATAACTTTTAGCCGGTTCGGAGGACCGGGCACATACTGGCTAGTATATATATAAATCTCAAAAGGAATATGTATGTGGCTGGCTGGCTGGCTGGCTGGCTGGCTGGGTATGTACATACCGCATAATCTTTTTAAATACTGGACATAAAAACGTGAAATTTGCTACAAATATTCTTTGCGTTACGGCGGTGAACACTGTCAAGGTTTTAAAAAAATTAAAATGACCGCAGTGGTCAGTTTGGTCAAAAAACGCGAATAAAACGACATATTTTGGGTTCATGTTGAATTTGCCGTTCCAACTTTTTATAGTTTTTCGATCGATCGCGCTAAAAAAATAAGACAAAAGGACGCGTAGAGATTATTTTTATATGACGTCATCAAAGTTTGCGCAGGGATAGCTGGTTGTCTTTTTTTTTTTATGGCGTCATCAAATTTTGCGTATTCATTTTAATTAACTTCGCTTCAACCTTTGCTAATGTACTTTATGAATGAATAGAACAAAATATATTCACGTTTTAATTTGCGTCGTAATTGATAGCGGGATATTTTTAAATTGTTATAATGGGTAATGATTAATGGTTTTAATGGGTATCTTACGTTGTATCTGGCAAATAAAAAATTCCTTCACGTTTTTATTCGTGTTGTATATGTCCACAGAATAGGTATAAAACAGAATGCGCAATCGCATTTTATTTCTGTTTTGGGCAGTAATACCGACGCCATACTAAGCCTATTTAAACGCAGTGGTCCTGGTTACACTCTATATTTATGCTTATATAGCCTACAACGTCCTTTTCTTCAAATCTACAAGTTCGAACACCCAAAGCTAATAGTTCAGGCAAAATGTGCATAAACGGTTGTGTAATAAACTACAACAATGATGCGAAAACGACTGATTATCGAAAAAAAAAGCATGTCAAACTGCATGGCTTTCCTGACACCATAAAGGATAAACAACAGCATAAACAACCTCATATTAACTCATTATGAATTATATGCCTATTTCCCTTCATAATTTTAAAAGTTTATTTTGGTTTAAAAAGTATATATATTTATGTACCGGTAGCCGTAGCAATTTAGTTACCGGTATTGAGCTACGTCTAAGCCATTTTTTTTTCAAATCAGTACCGGGTAATAAATATTTTTACATCATATTGGCCTAATCATATAATGTTCAAAACAAAATGGGTAATTAAGTCAAATTTATATAAAAGTAAGCCTATAATGAAAGATAATGTAGGCCCTATATATATTGTATATATTTATGGCAGACGTAGATATCCTTTCACATTTTACTATAGTAGCGTCTCTAGCAACCGCTGCATTGCGGAAAATGGTAACTTTTAGTGACTGCGTATATAGGGATTGTGCATTCTGTTCTATACCTATTCTGTGTATACGTCTTATAAACTTTGTAGCGGGAAATTTTTCAATTGCCAGGCAATGTTTAAATTGCCGAGCTCAACGTTTTAAAGTTTTAATTTGTATCGTATTGTCTTATAAACTATGTAGCGGGAAATTTTTATATTGCCGGGCAATGTTTAAATTTGCCGGACCAACTTTTAAAAGTTTTAATTCATGTCGTATACGTTGTATAAACTATGATTCATATCGGTTTCAGTTGTTATTGTTTTTCCTGTTGAATTTAAAATTAATTCTAAGTTTGCTTCCAAAGCAACAATAAATAAATAGCTAATAACACCAACAAAAACAAAAAAAAAAAAAAAAAAAAAATAAATATTGATCTACGACTAATGTTGTAGCAAAAAAATATATCAAACAATCATTTTTGAATTAACAGTACTTTTTAAATGACATGTGAGTTCTGTTTTACAGAACGAGTTTAATTACCCAATAAACTCACAAAATTCGATCATAGTGGTCATATTTTGAGCAAGAAATAAAAAAAAAAATTATTATTATTTGTTTTTCCTTTTTAGTTGTATATTGAATTGGTGTATAATAAAGTGTGCAAAACAAAAATAAATCTGACCACAAAAAAATACTACTTTATGTATGTTGCAAAAACAAAACTAAAAAACTAAAATTTGTCAAGCATATTCTAAAAAAAAGCCCGTTCGAAGAATCGGGCACATATCGGCTTGTCTACTTCATATCATATATATATATAAATCTCAAAAGGAATATGTGGCTGGCTGGCTGGCTGGCTGGCTGGGTATGTACATACCGCATAATCTTTTTAAATACTGGACATAAAAACGTGAAATTTGCTACAAATATTCTTTGCGTTACGGCGGTGAACACTGTCAAGGTTTTAAAAAAATTAAAATGACCGCAGTGGTCAGTTTGGTCAAAAAACGCGAAAAAAACACAACTTTTGATTCACATTGTCTTTGCCAGTACAACTTTTTATAGTTTTTCGTCACAAAGTTAGAAAAAAAAGGATGCGCTGAGATTATTTTTATGACGTCATCAAAGTTTGCGCATGGATTTTTTAGCGATGAAGGGACATTTTTCATTCATGTTTAAATTGACGTCATCAAACTATGTGCATGGATATTCATCTCAATGATGGGAACAAATTTTCTTCATGTTTAAATTGCCTACGTGCCGTAAACAACATAAATTCTTTACACTACCAATACTGTAGTAGATTTTCTTAATCTATCACTACTTTAATACTTTACACTGTGAATACATGACTTAAAGCTAATTAATAATTTAAAACTTTACAAACATAGGACAAAGCAAATAGATTTAGCATTTTTTTTCTGTTTCGGGAAGTAATACCGACGCATTACTAAGCTTATTTAAACGCAGTGGTCCTGGTTACACTCTATATTTAAGCTTATAATTATATGGCGTCATCAAATTTTGCGTATTTATGCGTTTAAGAAGGGAACCAAATTTTGTTTTAATTTGCGTCGTAATTTGTAGAATGCAATATTTAAATGGTTTAAGTTACCGGAAAAGACTATTGCTTATAACTCCATGGGTTATTTTATACAGTTCCGAGAACTGGGCACCTTTAGGCTTATCGCCTTGGTAACGGCCATTGTTTAAATTACCGGGCAATGTTTAAATTACCGGGCAATGTTTATAATACCGGGCAATGTTTAAATTACCGGGCAATGTTTAAATTACCGGGCAATGTTTAAATTACCGGGCAATGTTTAAATTACCGGGCAATGTTTAATTACCGGGCAATGTTTAAATTACCGGGCAATGTTTAAATTACCGGGCAATGTTTAAATTACGGGGCAATGTTTAAATTACCTGGCAATGTTTAAATTACCGGGCAATGTTTATATTACCGGACAATGTTTATATTACCGGGCAATGTTTAATTTGCCGGGCAATGTTCAAATTGCTGGAACTAACTTTTTAAAGTTTTAATTCGTGTCGTATACGTTTTATAAACATTATTTCATATGGGTTTCATTTGTTATCGTTTTACATGTTGAATAGAAAATTTAATTCTAAGTTTGCTTCCAAAGCAACAATAAATAAATAAATAGCAAATAAACAAAAACAACCCAACATAGGTCTGCGACTTAATGTTTGTCGTAAAAAAAATATATCAAACAATCATTAAAAAAAATAAAAGTACTGTCGAATGTTCTTAATCAATGAATAGAACAAAATATATTCATGTTTTAATTTGCGTCGTAATTTATAGCGGGCAATTTTGTAATTGTTATAATGGGTGATGAGTAATGATTTTAACGGGTAATTCATGTTGTAGCGGGCAAATAAAAATTTACCTCACGTTTAAATTCGTGTCGTAGGTCATGCGGGCAATCTCATTATAACTGCCTGAGTAGTTAGAGTGTATGTAAACATAACTTTTAGCCGGTTCGGAGGACCGGGCACATAACGGCTTGTATATATATAAATCTCAAAAGGAATATGTATGTATGTATGTATGTGGCTGGCTATGTACATACCGCATAATCTTTTTAAATACTGGACATAAAAACGTGAAATTTGCTACAAATATTCTTTGCGTTACGGCGGTGAACACTGTCAAGGTTTTAACAAAATTAAAATGACCGCAGTGGTCAGTTTGGTCAAAAAACGCGAATAAAACGACATATTTTGGGTTCATGTTAAAATTGCCGTTCCAACTTTTTATAGTTTTTCGATCCATCGCGCTAAAAAAATAAAAAAAAGGATGGCGTTGAGATTTTTTTCAGGATGACGTCATCAAAGTTTGCGCAGAGATAGCTAGCCGGCTTTTCGTTATGACGTCATCAAATTTTGCGTATTCATTTAAAATTAACTTTGCTTCAACCTTTGCTAATGTACTTTATGAATGAATAGAACAAAATATATTCACGTTTTAATTTGCGTCGTAATTTATAGCGGGATATTTTTAAATTGTTATAATGGGTAATGATTAATGGTTTTAATGGGTATCTTACGTTGTATCTGGCAAATACAAAATTCCTTCACGTTTTTATTCGTGTTGTATATGTCCACAGAATAGGTATAAAACAGAATGCGCAATCGCATTTTATTTCTGTTTTGGGCAGTAATACCGACGCCATACTAAGCTTATTTAAACGCAGCGGTCCTGGTTACACTCTATATTTATGCTTATTTAGCCTACAACGTCCTTTTCTTCAAATCTACAAGTTCGAACACCCAAAGCTAATATTTCAGGCAAAATGTGCATAAACGGTTGTGTAATAAACTACAACAATGATGCGAAAACGACTGATTATCGTAAAAAAGAGCATGTCAAATTGCATGGCTTTCCTGACTCCATAAAGGATAAACAACAGCATAAACAACCTCATATTAACTCATTATGAATTATATGCCTATTTCCCTTCATAATTTTAAAAGTTTATTTTGGTTTAAAAAGTATATATATTTATGTACCGGTAGCCGCAGCAATTTAGTTACCGGTACCGAGCTACGTCTAAGCCATTTTTTTTTCAAATCAGTACCGGGCAATAAAAATATTTATACATCATATTGGCCTAATCATATAATGTTCTAAACAAAATGGGTAATTAAGTCAAATTTATATAAAAGTAAGCCTATAATGAAAGATAATGTAGGCCCTATATATATTGTATATATTTATGGCAGACGTAGATATCCTTTCACATTTTACTATAGTAGCGTCTCTAGCGACCGCTGCATTGCGGAAAATGGTAACTTTTAGTGACTGCGTATATAGGGATTGTGCATTCTGTTCTATACCTATTCTGTGTATACGTCTTATAAACTTTGTAGCGGAAAATTTTTCAATTGCCAGGCAATGTTTAAATTGCCGAGCTCAACGTTTTAAAGTTTTAATTTGTATCGTATACGTCTTATAAACTATGTAGCGGGAAATTTTTATATTGCCGGGCAATGTTTAAATTTGCCGGACCAACTTTTAAAAGTTTTAATTCATGTCGTATACGTTGTA
Organism: Anisus vortex; assembly: GCA_949126835.1. Classification (NCBI taxonomy): domain Eukaryota; kingdom Metazoa; phylum Mollusca; class Gastropoda; family Planorbidae; genus Anisus; species Anisus vortex. The sequence continues at coordinate 31,029,704 of OX421493.1, forward strand.
TAAACTATGATTCATATCGGTTTCAGTTGTTATTGTTTTTCCTGTTGAATTTAAAATTTAATTCTAAGTTTGCTTCCAAAGCAACAATAAATAAATAGTAAATAACACCAACAAAAACAAAAAAAAAAGCAAAAATAAATAAATATTGATCTACGACTAATGTTGTAGCAAAAAAATATATCAAACAATACTTTTCGAATTAACAGTACTTTTTAAAAGACATGTGAGTTCTATTTTACAGAAAGAGTTTAATTACCCAATTATCTCACAAAATTCGATCATAGTGGTCATACTTTGAGCAAGAAATAAAAAAAAATAATTTGTTTTTCCTTTTTAGTTGTATATTGAATTGGTGTATAATAAAGTGTGCAAAACAAAAATAAATTAAAAAAATAGTGACCAACAAAAAAAAAAAACATACTACTTTATGTATGTTGCAAAAACAAAACTAAAAAACTATAATGTGTCAAGCATATTCTAAAAAAAAGCCCGTTCGAAGAATCGGGCAATAATGGCCTGTATATATATCATATCATATCATATCATATCATATCATATCATATATATATATAAATCTCAAAAGGAATATGTATGTATGTGGCTGGCTGGCTGGCTGGCTGGCTGGCTGGCTGGGTATGTACATACCGCATAATCTTTTTAAATACTGGACATATCGGCTTGTATATATATAAATCTCAAAAGGAATATGTATGTATGTATGTGGCTGGCTGGCTGGCTGGCTGGGTATGTACATACCGCATAATCTTTTTAAATACTGGACATAAAAACGTGAAATTTGCTACAAATATTCTTTGCGTTACGGCGGTGAACACTGTCAAGGTTTTAACAAAATTAAAATGACCGCAGTGGTCAGTTTGGTAAAAAAACGTGAAAAAAACACAACTTTTGATTCACATTGTCTTTGCCAGTACAACTTTTTATAGTTTTTCGTCACAAAGTTAGAAAAAAAAAGGATGCGCTGAGATTATTTTTATGACGTCATCAATCTTTGCGCATGGATTTTATAGCAATGAAGGGACATTTTTCATTCATGTTTAAATTGACGTCATCAAACTATGTGCATGGATTTTATTATCTCAACTCAATGACGGGAACAAATTTTCTTCATGTTTAAATTGTCTACGTGCCGTAAACAACATAAATTCTTTACACTACCAATACTGTAGTTGATTTTCTTAATCTATCACTACTTTGATACTTTACACTATGAATACATGACTTAAAGCTAATTAATAATTTAAAACTTTACAAACATAGGACAAAGCAAATAGATTTAGCATTTTTTTTTCTGTTTCGGGAAGTAATACCGACGCCTTACTAAGCTTATTTAAACGCAGTGGTCCTGGTTACACTCTATATTTAAGCTTATAATTATATGGCGTCATCAAATTTTGCGTATTTATGCGTTTAAGAAGGGAACTAAATTTTGTTTTAATTTGCGTCGTAATTTGTAGAATGCAATATTTAAATGGTTTAAGTAAAAAAATTAAGTTACCGGAAAATACTTTATCCCCGCTTAAGACAATTGCTTATAACTCCATGGGTTATTTTATCCAGTTCCGAGAACTGGGCACCTTTAGGCTTATCGCCTTGGTAACGGCCATTGTTTTAATTACCGGGCAATGTTTAAATTACCGGGCAATGTTTATAATACCAGGCAATGTTTAAATTACCGGGCAATGTTTAAATTACCGGGCAATGTTTATAATACCGGACAATGTTTAAATTACCGGGCAATGTTTAAATTACCGGGCAATGTTTATAATACTGGGCAATGTTTATAATACCGGGCAATGTTTATAATACCGGGCAATGTTTAAATTACCGGGCAATGTTTAAATTACCGGGCAATGTTTAAATTACCGGGCAATGTTTATAATACCGGGCAATGTTTATAATACCGGGCAATGTTTAAATTACCGGGCAATGTTTAAATTACCGGGCAATGTTTAATTTGCCGGGCAATGTTCAAATTGCCGGAACTAAATTTTTAAAGTTTTAATTCGTGTCGTATACGTTTTATAAACATTATTTCATAAGGGTTTCATTTGTTATTGTTTTACATGTTGAATAGAAAATTTAATTCTAAGTTTGCTTCCAAAGCAACAATAAATAAATAAATAGCAAATAAACAAAAACAACACAACATAGGTCTGCGACTTAATGTTTGTCGTAAAAAAATATATCAAACAATCATAAAAAAAAAAAAAAGTACTGTCGAATGTTCTTTATCAATGAATAGAACAAAATATATTCATGTTTTAATTTGCGTCGTAATTTATAGCGGGCAATTTTGTAATTGTTATAATGGGTGATGAGTAATGATTTTAACGGGTAATTCATGTTGTAGCGGGCAAATAAAAAATTACCTCACGTTTAAATTCGTGTCGTAGGTCATGCGGGCGATCTCATTATAACTGCCTGAGTAGTTAGAGTGTATGTAAACATAACTTTTAGCCGGTTCGGAGGACCGGGCACATAATCGGCTAGTATATATATAAATCTCAAAAGGAATATGTATGTGGCTGGCTGGCTGGCTGGCTGGCTGGGTATGTACATACCGCATAATCTTTTTAAATATTGGACATAAAAACGTGAAATTTGTTACAAATATTTTTTGCGTTACGGCGGTGAACACTGTCAAGGTTTTAAAAAAATTAAAATGACCGCAGTGGTCAGTTTGGTCAAAAAACGCGAAAAAAACGACATATTTTGGGTTCATGTTGAATTTGCCGTTCCAACTTTTTATAGTTTTTCGATCGATCGCGCTAAAAAAATAAAAAAAAGGATGGCGTTGAGATTTTTTTCAGGATGACGTCATCAAAGTTTGCGCAGATATAGCTAGCCAGCTTTTCGTTATGACGTCATCAAATTTTGCGTATTCATTTAAAATTAACTTTGCTTCAATGTTTGCTAATGTATTTTATGAATGAATAGAACAAAATATATTCACGTTTTAATTCGTGTCGTATACGAAATATAAACTTTGTAGTTGTTGCGTGCAATCTCATTATAACTGCTTGAGTAGTTAGAGTGTATGTAAACATAACTTTTAGCTTTTTCAATTCGTTTGTAGCTGGCGTATACGCATTAAAAGCTTTCTATAGGGCAATATTTCACGTTTCAATTCGTTTCTAGCGGGAAATATTTCACGTTTCAATTCAATTCGTTTGTAGCGGGCGTACAAAATGTCATTCACATTTAGATTTGTGACGTATACATCGATAAACTTTGTATCGGGCAAGGTTTTTTTAATTGCCTTCTATATTAACTGTGTAGCGGGCAATCTCAATATAACTCCATGGATATGTAAAGTGTATGTAAAAGATCATTATGAGATTACATTGAACACAATTTAACAAAAATAATAATTTCTTCTTTGTTTCTTATTGGTTTCATTTGTTATTGTTTTACATGTCGAATAGAAAATTTAATTCTAAGTTTGCTTCCAAAGCAACAATAAATAAATAAATAGCAAATGACAAAAACAACACAACATAGGTCTGCGACTTAATGTTTGTCGTAAAAAAATATATCAAACAATCATTTTTTTTAAAATAAAAGTACTGTCGAATGTTCTTTATCAATGAATAGAACAAAATATATTCACGTTTTAATTTGCGTCGTAATTTATAGCGGGCAATTTTTAATTGTTATAATGGGTAATGGGTAATGATTTTAACGGGTAATTTATGTTGTAGCGGGCAAATAAAAAAATACCTCACGTTTAAATTCGTGTCGTAGGTCATGCGGGCAATCTCATTATAACTGCTTGAGTAGTTAGAGTGTATGTAAACATAACTTTTAGCCGGTTCGGAGGACCGGGCACATACTGGCTAGTATATATATAAATCTCAAAAGGAATATGTATGTGGCTGGCTGGCTGGCTGGCTGGCTGGCTGGCTGGGTATGTACATACCGCATAATCTTTTTAAATACTGGACATAAAAACGTGAAATTTGCTACAAATATTCTTTGCGTTACGGCGGTGAACACTGTCAAGGTTTAAAAAAAAATAAAATGACCGCAGTGGTCAGTTTGGTCAAAAAACGCGAATAAAACGACATATTTTGGGTTCATGTTGAATTTGCCGTTCCAACTTTTTATAGTTTTTCGATCGATCGCGCTAAAAAAATAAGACAAAAGGACGCGTAGAGATCATTTTTATATGACGTCATCAAAGTTTGCGCAGGGATAGCTGGTTGTCTTTTTTTTTTTATGGCGTCATCAAATTTTGCGTATTCATTTTAATTAACTTCGCTTCAACCTTTGCTAATGTACTTTATGAATGAATAGAACAAAATATATTCACGTTTTAATTTGCGTCGTAATTGATAGCGGGATATTTTTAAATTGTTATAATGGGTAATGATTAATGGTTTTAATGGGTATCTTACGTTGTATCTGGCAAATAAAAAATTCCTTCACGTTTTTATTCGTGTTGTATATGTCCACAGAATAGGTATAAAACAGAATGCGCAATCGCATTTTATTTCTGTTTTGGGCAGTAATACCGACGCCATACTAAGCCTATTTAAACGCAGTGGTCCTGGTTACACTCTATATTTATGCTTATATAGCCTACAACGTCCTTTTCTTCAAATCTACAAGTTCGAACACCCAAAGCTAATAGTTCAGGCAAAATGTGCATAAACGGTTGTGTAATAAACTACAACAATGATGCGAAAACGACTGATTATCGAAAAAAAAAGCATGTCAAACTGCATGGCTTTCCTGACACCATAAAGGATAAACAACAGCATAAACAACCTCATATTAACTCATTATGAATTATATGCCTATTTCCCTTCATAATTTTAAAAGTTTATTTTGGTTTAAAAAGTATATATATTTATGTACCGGTAGCCGTAGCAATTTAGTTACCGGTATTGAGCTACGTCTAAGCCATTTTTTTTTCAAATCAGTACCGGGTAATAAATATTTTTACATCATATTGGCCTAATCATATAATGTTCAAAACAAAATGGGTAATTAAGTCAAATTTATATAAAAGTAAGCCTATAATGAAAGATAATGTAGGCCCTATATATATTGTATATATTTATGGCAGACGTAGATATCCTTTCACATTTTACTATAGTAGCGTCTCTAGCGACCGCTGCATTGCGGAAAATGGTAACTTTTAGTGACTGCGTATATAGGGATTGTGCATTCTGTTCTATACCTATTCTGTGTATACGTCTTATAAACTTTGTAGCGGGAAATTTTTCAATTGCCAGGCAATGTTTAAATTGCCGAGCTCAACGTTTTAAAGTTTTAATTTGTATCGTATTGTCTTATAAACTATGTAGCGGGAAATTTTTATATTGCCGGGCAATGTTTAAATTTGCCGGACCAACTTTTAAAAGTTTTAATTCATGTCGTATACGTTGTATAAACTATGATTCATATCGGTTTCAGTTGTTATTGTTTTTCCTGTTGAATTTAAAATTAATTCTAAGTTTGCTTCCAAAGCAACAATAAATAAATAGCAAATAACACCAATAAAAACAAAAAAAAGCATAAATAAATAAATATTGATCTACGACTAATGTTGTAGCAAAAAAATATATCAAACAATCATTTTCGAATTAACAGTACTTTTTAAAAGACATGTGAGTTATGTTTTACAGAAAGAGTTTAATTACCCAATTATCTCACAAAATTCGATCATAGTGCTCATACTTTGAGCAAGAAATAAAAAAAAAATTATTTGTTTTTCCTTTTTAGTTGTATATTGAATTGGTGTATAATAAAGTGTGCAAAACAAAAATAAATTAAAAAAATACTGACCACAAAAAAAAACATACTACTTTATGTATATTGCAAAAACAAAACTAAAAAACTATAATGTGTCAAGCATATTCTAAAAAAAAGCCCGTTCGAAGAATCGGGCACATAACGGCTTGTATATATATAAATCTCAAAAGGAATATGTATGTGGCTGGCTGGCTGGCTGGCTGGCTGGCTGGGTATGTACATACCGCATAATCTTTTTAAATACTGGACATAAAAACGTGAAATTTGCTACAAATATTCTTTGCGTTACGGCGGTGAACACTGTCAAGGTTTAAAAAAAATTAAAATGACCGCAGTGGTCAGTTTGGTCAAAAAACGCGAAAAAAACACAACTTTTGATTCACATTGTCTTTGCCAGTACAACTTTTTATAGTTTTTCGTCAAAAAGTTAGAAAAAAAAGGATGCGCTGAGATTATTTTTATGACGTCATCAAAGTTTGCGCATGGATTTTTTAGCAATGAAGGGACATTTTTCATTCATGTTTAAATTGACGTCATCAAACTATGTGCATGGATTTTATTATCTCAACTCATTGACGGGAACAAATTTTCTTCATGTTTAAATTGTCTACGTGCCGTAAACAACATAAATTCTTTACACTATTAATACTGTAGTTGATTTTCTTAATCTATTACTACTTTAATACTTTACACTGTGAATACATGACTTAAAGCTAATTAATAATTTAAAACTTTACAAACATAGGACAAAGCAAATAGATTTAGCATTTTTTTTCTGTTTCGGGAAGTAATACCGACGCCTTACTAAGCTTATTTAAACGCAGTGGTCCTGGTTACACTCTATATTTAAGCATATAATTATATGGCTGCATCAAATTTTGCGTATTTATGCGTTTAAGAAGGGAACAAAATTTTGTTTTAATTTGCGTCGTAATTTGTAGAATGCAATATTTAAATGGTTTAAGTTACCGGAAAATACTTTATCCCCGCTTCAGACTATTGTTTATATCTCCATGGGTTATTTTATCCAGTTCCGAGAACTGGGCACCTTTAGGCTTATCGCCTAGGTAACGGCCATTGTTTAAATTACCGGGCAAGGTTTAAATTACCGGGTAATGTTTATAATACCGGGCAATGTTTAAATTACCGGGCAAGGTTTAAATTACCGGGTAATGTTTATAATACCGGGCAATGTTTAAATTACCGGGCAAGGTTTAAATTACCGGGTAATGTTTATAATACCGGGCAATGTTTAAATTACCGGGCAATGTTTAAATTACCGGGCAATGTTTAATTTGCCGGGCAATGTTCAAATTGCCGGAAATGTTCAAATTGCCGGAACTAACTTTTTAAAGTTTTAATTCGTGTCGTATACGTTTTATAAACATTATTTCATATGGGTTTCATTTGTTATTGTTTTACATGTTGAATAGAAAATTTAATTCTAAGTTTGCTTTCAAAGCAACAATAAATAAATAAACAGCAAATAAACAAAAACAACACAACATAGGTCTGCGACTTAATGTTTGTCGTAAAAAAATATATCACACAATCATAAAAAAAAAAAAGTAGGCAACTGTCGAATGTTCTTTATCAATGAATAGAACAAAATATATTCATGTTTTAATTTGCGTCGTAGATTATAGCGGGCAATTTTGTAATAGTTATAATGGGTGATGAGTAATGATTTTAACGGGTAATTCATGTTGTAGCGGGCAAATAAAAAATTACATCACGTTTAAATTCGTGTCGTAGGTCTTGCGGGCAATCTCATTATAACTGCCTGAGTAGTTAGAGTGTATGTAAACATAACTTTTAGCCGGTTCGGAGGACCGGGCACATAATCGGCTAGTATATATATAAATCTCAAAAGGAATATGTGGCTGGCTGGCTGGGTATGTACATACCGCATAATCTTTTTAAATACTGGACATAAAAACGTGAAATTTGCTACAAATATTCTTTGCGTTACGGCAGTGAACACTGTCAAGGTTTAAAAAAAATTAAAATGACCGCAGTGGTCAGTTTGGTCAAAAAACACGAAAAAAACACAACTTTTGATTCACATTGTCTTTGCCAGTACAACTTTTTATAGTTTTTCGTCACAAAGTTAGAAAAAAAAGGATGCGCTGAGATTATTTTTATGACGTCATCAAAGTTTGCGCATGGATTTTTTAGCAATGAAGGGACATTTTTCATTCATGTTTAAATTGACGTCATCAAACTATGTGCATGGATTTTTATCTCAATGATGGGAACAAATTTTCTTCATGTTTAAATTGCCTACGTGCCGTAAACAACATAAATTCTTTACACTACCAATACTGTAGTTGATTTTCTTAATCTATCACTACTTTAATACTTTACACTGTGAATACATGACTTAAAGCTAATTAATAATTTAAAACTTTACAAACAAAGGGCAAAGCAAATAGATTTAGCTTTTTTTTTCTGTTTCGGGAAGTAATACCGACGCATTACTAAGCTTATTTAAACGCAGTGGTCCTGGTTACACTCTATATTTAAGCTTATAATTATATGGCGTCATCAAATTTTGCGTATTTATGCGTTTAAGAAGGGAACCAAATTTTGTTTTAATTTGCGTCGTAATTTGTAGAATGCAATATTTAAATGGTTTAAGTTACCGGAAAAGACTATTGCTTATAACTCCATGGGTTATTTTATACAGTTCCGAGAACTAGGCACCTTTAGGCTTATCGCCTTGGTAACGGCCATTGTTTAAATTACCGGGCAATGTTTAAATTACCGGGCAATGTTTATAATACCGGGCAATGTTTAAATTACCGGGCAATGTTTAAATTACCGGGCAATGTTTATAATACCGGGCAATGTTTAAATTACCGGGCAATGTTTAAATTACCGGGCAATGTTTAAATTACCGGGCAATGCTTAATTACCGGGCAATGTTTAAATTACCGGGCAATGTTTAAATTACCGGGCAATGTTTAAATTACCGGGCAATAATTAAATTACCGGGCAATGTTTAATTACCGGGCAATGTTTAAATTACCGGGCAATGTTTATAATACCGGGCAATGTTTAAATTACCGGGCAATGTTTAAATTACCGGGCAATGTTTAAATTACCGGGCAATGTTTAATTACCGGGCAATGTTTAAATTACCGGGCAATGTTTATAATACCGGGCAATGTTTAAATTACCGGGCAATGTTTAAATTACCGGGCAATGTTTAAATTACCGGGCAATGTTTATATTACCGGGCAATGTTTAATTTGCCGGGCAATGTTCAAATTGCCGGAACTAACTTTTTAAAGTTTTAATTCGTGTCGTATACGTTTTATAAACATTATTTCATATGGGTTTCATTTGTTATTTTTTTACATGTTGAATAGAAAATTTAATTCTAAGTTTGCTTCCAAAGCAACAATAAATAAATAAATAGCAAATAAACAAAAACAACACAACATAGGTCTGCGACTTAATGTTTGTCGTAAAAAAAATATATCAAACAATCATTTAAAAAAATAAAAGTACTGTCGAATGTTCTTAATCAATGAATAGAACAAAATATATTCATGTTTTAATTTGCGTCGTAATTTATAGCGGTCAATTTTGTAATTGTTATAATGGGTGATGAGTAATGATTTTAAAGGGTAATTCATGTTGTAGCGGGCAAATAAAAAATTACCTCACGTTTAAATTCGTGTCGTAGGTCATGCGGGCAATCTCATTATAACTGCCTGAGTAGTTAGAGTGTATGTAAACATAACTTTTAGCCGGTTCGGAGGACCGGGCACATAACGGCTTGTCATATCATATATATATATAAATCTCAAAAGGAATATGTATGTATGTGGCTGGCTGGCTGGCTGGGTATGTACATACCGCATAATCTTTTTATCCAACGGGATATGCGCTATATAAGCACCGTTATTATTTATTATTATTTAAATACTGGACATAAAAACGTGAAATTTGCTACAAATATTCTTTGCGTTACGGCGGTGAACACTGTCAAGGTTTTAAAAAAATTAAAATGACCGCAGTGGTCAGTTTGGTCAAAAAAACGCGAATAAAACGACATATTTTGGGTTCATGTTGAATTTGCCGTTCCAACTTTTTATAGTTTTTCGTCACAAAATTAGAAAAAAAAGGATGCGCTGAGATTATTTTTATGACGTCATCAATCTTTGCGCATGGATTTTATAGCAATGAAGGGACATTTTTCATTCATGTTTAAATTGACGTCATCAAACTATGTGCATGGATTTTATTATCTCAACTCAATGACGGGAACAAATTTTCTTCATGTTTAAATTGTCTACGTGCCGTAAACAACATAAATTCTTTACACTACCAATACTGTAGTTGATTTTCCTAATCTATCACTACTTTAATACTTTACACTGTGAATACATGACTTAAAGCTAATTAATAATTTAAAACTTTACAAACATAGGACAAAGCAAATAGATTTAGCATTTTTTTTTCTGTTTCGGGAAGTAATACCGACGCCTTACTAAGCTTATTTAAACGCAATGGTCCTGGTTACACTCTATATTTAAGCTTATAATTATATGGCGTCATCAAATTTTGCGTATTTATGCGTTTAAGAAGGGAACAAAATTTTGTTTTAATTTGCGTCGTAATTTGTAAAATGCAATATTTAAATGGTATGAGTTACCGGAAAATACTTTATGCCCGCTTAAGACTATTGTTTATAACTCCATGGGTTATTTTATCCAGTTCCGAGAACTGGGCACCTTTAGGCTTATCGCCTAGGTAACGGCCATTGTTTAAATTACCGGGCAATGTTTAAATTACCTGGTAATGTTTATAATACCGGGCAATGTTTATAATACCGGGCAATGTTTAAATTACCGGGCAATGTTTAAATTACCGGGCAATGTTTATAATACCGGGCAATGTTTAAATTACCGGGCAATGTTTAAATTACCGGGCAATGTTTAAATTACCGGGCAATGTTTAAATTACCGGGCAATTTTTCTAATACCGGGCAATGTTTATAATACCGGGCAATGTTTAAATTACCGGGCAATGTTTAAATTACCGGGCAATGTTTAATTTGCCGGGCAATGTTCAAATTGCCGGAACTAAATTTTTAAAGTTTTAATTCGTGTCGTATACGTTTTATAAACATTATTTCATAAGGGTTTCATTTGTAATTGTTTTACATGTTGAATAGAAAATTTAATTCTAAGTTTGCTTCCAAAGCAACAATAAATAAATAAATAGCAAATAAACAAAAACAACACAACATAGGTCTGCGACTTAATGTTTGTCGTAAAAAAAATATATCAAACAATCATTAAAAAAAAAAAAAAGTACTGTCGAATGTTCTTAATCAATGAATAGAACAAAATATATTTATGTTTTAATTTGCGTCGTAATTTATAGCGGGCAATTTTGTAATTGTTATAATGGGTGATGAGTAATGATTTTAACGGGTAATTCATGTTGTAGCGGGCAAATAAAAAATTACCTCACGTTTAAATTCGTGTCGTAGGTCATGCGGGCAATCTCATTATAACTGACTGAGTAGTTAGAGTGTATGTAAACATAACTTTTAGCCGGTTCAGAGGACCGGGCACATAACGGCTTGTATATATATAAATCTCAAAAGGAATATGTATGTATGTGGCTGGCTGGCTGGCTGGCTGGGTATGTACATACCGCATAATCTTTTTAAATACTGGACATAAAAACGTGAAATTTGCTACAAATATTCTTTGCGTTACGGCGGTGAACACTGTCAAGGTTTAAAAAAAATTAAAATGACCGCAGTGGTCAGTTTGGTCAAAAAACGCGAATAAAACGACATATTTTGGGTTCATGTTGAATTTGCCGTTCCAACTTTTTATAGTTTTTCGTCACAAAGTTAGAAAAAAAAAGGATGCGCTGAGATTATTTTTATGACGTCATCAATCTTTGCGCATGGATTTTATAGCAATGAAGGGACATTTTTCATTCATGTTTAAATTGACGTCATCAAACTATGTGCATGGATTTTATTATCTCAACTCAATGACGGGAACAAATTTTCTTCATGTTTAAATTGTCTACGTGCCGTAAACAACATAAATTCTTTACACTACCAATACTGTAGTTGATTTTCCTAATCTATCACTACTTTAATACTTTACACTGTGAATACATGACTTAAAGCTAATTAATAATTTAAAACTTTACAAACATAGGACAAAGCAAATAGATTTAGCATTTTTTTTTCTGTTTCGGGAAGTAATACCGACGCCTTACTAAGCTTATTTAAACGCAATGGTCCTGGTTACACTCTATATTTAAGCTTATAATTATATGGCGTCATCAAATTTTGCGTATTTATGCGTTTAAGAAGGGAACAAAATTTTGTTTTAATTTGCGTCGTAATTTGTAAAATGCAATATTTAAATGGTATAAGTTACCGGAAAATACTTTATGCCCGCTTAAGACTATTGTTTATAACTCCATGGGTTATTTTATCCAGTTCCGAGAACTGGGCACCTTTAGGCTTATCGCCTAGGTAACGGCCATTGTTTAAATTACCGGGCAATGTTTAAATTACCGGGTAATGTTTATAATACCGGGCAATGTTTATAATACCGGGCAATGTTTAAATTACCGGGCAATGTTTAAATTACCGGGCAATGTTTATAATACCGGGCAATGTTTATAATACCGGGCAATGTTTAAATTACCGGGCAATGTTTAAATTACCGGGCAATGTTTAAATTACCGGGCAATTTTTCTAATACCGGGCAATGTTTATAATACCGGGCAATGTTTAAATTACCGGGCAATGTTTAAATTACCGGGCAATGTTTAATTTGCCGGGCAATGTTCAAATTGCCGGAACTAAATTTTTAAAGTTTTAATTCGTGTCGTATACGTTTTATAAACATTATTTCATAAGGGTTTCATTTGTTATTGTTTTACATGTTGAATAGAAAATTTAATTCTAAGTTGGCTTCCAAAGCAACAATAAATAAATAAATAGCAAATAAACAAAAACAACACAACATAGGTCTGCGACTTAATGTTTGTCGTAAAAAAAATATATCAAACAATCATTAAAAAAAAAAAAAAAGTACTGTCGAATGTTCTTAATCAATGAATAGAACAAAATATATTCATGTTTTAATTTGCGTCGTAATTTATAGCGGGCAATTTTGTAATTGTTATAATGGGTGATGAGTAATGATTTTAACGGGTAATTCATGTTGTAGCGGGCAAATAAAAAATTACCTCACGTTTAAATTCGTGTCGTAGGTCATGCGGGCAATCTCATTATAACTGACTGAGTAGTTAGAGTGTATGTAAACATAACTTTTAGCCGGTTCGGAGGACCGGGCACATAACGGCTTGTATATATATAAATCTCAAAAGGAATATGTATGTTTGTGGCTGGCTGGCTGGCTGGCTGGGTATGTACATACCGCATAATCTTTTTAAATACTGGACATAAAAACGTGAAATTTGCTACAAATATTCTTTGCGTTACGGCGGTGAACACTGTCAAGGTTTTAAAAAAATTAAAATGACCGCAGTGGTCAGTTTGGTCAAAAAACGCGAAAAAAACGACATATTTTGGGTTCATGTTAAAATTGCTGTTCCAACTTTTTATAGTTTTTCGATCGATCGCGCTAAAAAAATTAAAAAAAGGATGGCGTTGAGATTTTTTTTAGGATGACGTCATCAAAGTTTGCGCAGAGATAGCTTGCCGGCTTTTTGTTATGACGTCATCAAATTTTGCGTATTCATTTAAAATTAACTTTGCTTCAATGTTTGCTAATGTATTTTATGAATGAATAGAACAAAATATATTCACGTTTTAATTTGCGTCGTAATTTATAGCGGGATATTTTTAAATTGTTATAATGGGTAATGATTAATGGTTTTAATGGGTATCTTACGTTGTATCTGGCAAATAAAAAATTCCTTCTCGTTTTTATTCATGTTGTATATGTCCAAAGAATAGGTATAAAACAGAATGCGCAATCGAATTATATTTCTGTTTTGAGCAATAATACCGACGCCATACTAAGCTTATTTAAACGCAGCGGTCCTGGTTACACTCTATATTTATGCTTATTTAGCCTACAACGTCCTTTTCTTCAAATCTACAAGTTCGAACACCCAAAGCTAATATTTCAGGAAAATGTGCATAAACGGTTGTGTAAAAAACTATCGTAAAAAAGAGAATGTCAAACTGCATGGCTTTCCTGACTCCATAAAGGATAAACAACAACATAAACAACCTCATATTAACTCATTATGAATTATATGCCTATTTCCCTTCATAATTTTAAAAGTTTATTTTGGTTTAAAAAGTATATATATTTAGTTACCGGTAGCCGCAGCAATTTAGTTACCGGTACCGAGCTACGTCAAAGCCATTTTTTTTTCAAATCAGTACCGGATAATAAATATTTTTACATCATATTGGCCTAATCATATAATGTTCAAAACAAAATGGGTAATTAAGTCAAATTTATATAAAAGTAAGCCTATAATGAGAGATAATGTAGGCCCTATATATATTGTATATATTTATGGCAGACGTAGATATCATTTCTCATTTTACTATAGTAGGGTCTCTAGCGACCGCTGCATTGCGGAAAATGGTAACTTTAAGTGAGTACGTATATAGGGATTGTGCATTCTGTTCTATACCTATTCTTTGTATACGTCTTATAAACTTTGTAGCGTGAAATTGTTCAATTGCCAGGCAATGTTTAAATTGCCGAGCTCAACGTTTAAAAGTTTTAATTTGTATCGTATACGTCTTATAAACTATGTAGCGGGAAATTTTTATATTGCCGGGCAATGTTTAAATTTGCCGGACCAACTTTTTAAAGTTTTAATTCATGTCTTATACGTTGTATAAACTATGATTCATATCGGTTTCAGTTGTTATTGTTTTTCCTGTTGAATTTAAAATTTAATTCTAAGTTTGCTTCCAAAGCAACAATAAATAAATAGCAAATAACACCAACGAAAACAAAAAAAAAATTAAAAAAAATAAAATATTGATCTACGACTAATGTTGTAGCAAAAAAATATATCAAACAATCATTTTCGAATTAACAGTACTTTTTAAAAGACATGTGAGTTCTGTTTTACAGAAAGAGTTTAATTACCCAATAAACTCACAAAATTCGATCATAGTGGTCATACTTTGAGCAAGAAATAAAAAAAATATATTATTATTTGTTTTTCCTTTTTAGTTGTATATTGAATTGGTGTATAATAAAGTGTGCAAAACAAAAAAAAATTAAAAAAATACTGACCACAAAAAAAAAAACATACTACTTTATGTATGTTGCAAAAACAAAACTAAAAAACTATAATGTGTCAAGCATATTCTTAAAAAAAGCCCGTTCGAAGAATCGGGCACATAACGGCTTGTATATATATAAATCTCAAAAGGAATATGTGGCTGGCTGGTTGGCTGGCTGGCTGGGTATGTACATACCGCATAATCTTTTTAAATACTGGACATAAAAACGTGAAATTTGCTACAAATATTCTTTGCGTTACGGCGGTGAACACTGTCAAGATTTTAAAAAAATTAAAATGACCGCAGTGGTCAGTTTGGTCAAAAAACGCGAATAAAACACAACTTTTGATTCACATTGTCTTTGCCAGTACAACTTTTTATAGTTTTTCGTCACAAAGTTAGAAAAAAAAGGATGCGCTGAGATTATTTTTATGACGTCATCAATCTTTGCGCATGGATTTTATAGCAATGAAGGGACATTTTTCATTCATGTTTAAATTGACGTCATCAAACTATGTGCATGGATTTTATTATCTCAACTCAATGACGGGAACCAATTTTCTTCCTGTTTAAATTGTCTACGTGCCGTAAACAACATAAATTCTTTACACTACCAATACTGTAGTTGATTTTCTTAATCTATCACTACTTTAATACTTTACACTGTGAATACATGACTTAAAGCTAATTAATAATTTAAAACTTTACAAACATAGGACAAAAGCAAATAGATATAGTATTTTTTTTCTGTTTCGGGAAGTAATACCGACGCCTTAGTAAGCTTATTTAAACGCAGTGGTCCTGGTTACACTCTATATTTAAGCTTATAATTATATGGCGTCATCAAATTTTGCGTATTTATGCGTTTAAGAAGTTTTGTTTTAATTTGCGTCGTAATTTGTAGAATACAATATTTAAATGGTTTCAGTTACCAGGAAAATACTTTCTCCCCGCTTAAGACTATTGCTTATAACTCCATGGGTTATTTTATCCAGTTCCGAGAACTGGTCACCTTTAGGCTTATCGCCTTGGTATTGGCCATTGTTTAAATTACCGGGCAATGTTTAAATTACCGGGCAATGTTTATAATACCGGGCAATGTTTAAATTACCGGGCAATGTTTATAATACCGGGCAATGTTTATAATACCGGGCAATGTTTAAATTACCGGGCAATGTTTAAATTACCGGGCAATGTTTAATTTGCCGGGCAATGTTCAAATTGCCGGAACTAAATTTTTAAAGTTTTAATTCGTGTCGTATACGTTTTATAAACATTATTTCATAAGGGTTTCATTTGTTATTGTTTTACATGTTGAATAGAAAATTTAATTCTAAGTTTGCTTCCAAAGCAACAATAAATAAATAAATAGCAAATAAACAAAAACAACACAACATAGGTCTGCGACCTAATGTTTGTCGTAAAAAAAATATATCAAACAATCATTAAAAAAAAAAAGTACTGTCGAATGTTCTTAATCAATGAATAGAACAAAATATATTCATGTTTTAATTTGCGTCGTAATTTATAGCGGACAATTTTGTAATTGTTATAATGGGTGATGAGTAATGATTTTAACGGGTAATTCATGTTGTAGCGGGCAAATAAAAAATTACCTCACGTTTAAATTCATGTCGTAGGTCATGCGGGCAATCTAATTATAACTGCCTGAGTAGTTAGAGTGTATGTAAACATAACTTTTAGCCGGTTCGGAGGACCGGGCACATAACGGCTTGTATATATATAAATCTCAAAAGGAATATGTGGCTGGCTGGGTATGTACATACCGCATAATCTTTTTAAATACTGGACATAAAAACGTGAAATTTGCTACAAATATTCTTTGCGTTACGGCGGTGAACACTGTCAAGGTTTAAAAAAAATTAAAATGACCGCAGTGGTCAGTTTGGTCAAAAAACGCGAAAAAAACGACATATTTTGGGTTCATGTTGAATTTGCCGTTCCAACTTTTTATAGTTTTTCGTCACAAAGTTAGAAAAAAAAGGATGCGCTGAGATTATTTTTATGACGTCATCAATCTTTGCGCAATGATTTTATAGCAATAAAGGGACATTTTTCATTCATGTTTAAATTGAAGTCATCAAACTATGTGCATGGATTTTATTATCTCAACTCAATGACGGGAACAAATTTTCTTTATGTTTAAATTGTCTACGTGCCGTAAACAACATAAATTCTTTACACTACCAATACTGTAGTTGATTTTCTTAATCTATCACTACTTTAATACTTTACACTGTGAATACATGACTTAAAGCTAATTAATAATTTAAAACTTTACCAACATAGGACAAAGCAAATAGATTTAGCATTTTTTTTCTGTTTCGGGAAGTAATACCGACGCATTACTAAGCTTATTTAAACGCAGTGGTCCTGGTTACACTCTATATTTAAGCTTATAAATACATGGCGTCATCAAATTTTGCGTATTTATGCGTTTAAGAAGGGAACAAAATTTTGTTTTAATTTGCGTCGTAATTTGTAGAATGCAATATTTAAATGGTTTAAGTTATCGGAAAATACTTTATCCCCGCTTAAGACTATTGCTTATAACTCCATGGGTTATTTTATCCAGTTCCGAGAACTGGGCACCTTTAGGCTTATCGCCTTGGTAACGGCCATTGTTTAAATTACCGGGCAATGTTTAAATTACCGGGCAATGTTTAAATTACCGGGCAATGTTTAAATTACCGGGCAATGTTTAAATTACCGGGCAATGTTTATAATACCGGGCAATGTTTATAATACCGGCTAATGTTTAAATTACAGGGCAATGTTTAAATTACCGGGCAATGTTTAAATTACCAGGCAATGTTTAAATTACTGGGCAATGTTTAAATTACCGGGCAATGTTTAAATTACCGAGCAATTTTTAAATTACCGGGCAATGTTTATAATACCGGGTAATGTTTAATTTGCCGGGCAATGTTCAAATTGCCGGAACAAACTTTTAAAGTTTTAATTCGTGTTGTATACGTTTTATAAACATTATTTCAAATGGGTTTCATTTGTTATTGTTTTACATGTTGAATAGAAAATTTAAGTCTAAGTTTGCTTCCAAAGCAACAATAAATAAATAAATAGCAAATAAACAAAAACAACACAACATAGGTCTGCGACTTAATGTTTGTCGTAAAAAAATATATCAAACAATCATTAAAAAAAAAAAGTACTGTCGAATGTTCTTTATCAATGAATAGAACAAAATATATTCATGTTTTAATTTGCGTCGTAATTTATAGCGGGCAATTTTGTAATTGTTATAATGGGTGATGAGTAATGATTTTAACGGGTAATTCATGTTGTAGCGGGCAAATAGAAAATTACCTCACGTTTAAATTCGTGTCGTAGGTCATGCGGGCAATCTCATTATAACCGTCTAAGTAGTTAGAGTGTATGTAAACATAACTTTTAGCCGGTTCGAAGGACCGGGCACATACCGGCTAGTATATTTATAAATCTCAAAAGGAATATGTATGTATGTATGTATGTATGTGGCTGGCTGGGTATGTACATACCGCATAATCTTTCTAAATACTGGACATAAAAACGTGAAATTTGCTACAAATATTCTTTGCGTTACGGCGGTGAACACTGTCAAGGTTTAAAAAAAATTAAAATGACCGCAGTGGTCAGTTTGGTCAAAAAACGCGAAAAAAACGACATATTTTGGGTTCATGTTGAATTTGCCGTTCCAACTTTTTATAGTTTTTCGTCACAAAGTTAGAAAAAAAAGGATGCGCTGAGATTATTTTTATGACGTCATCAATCTTTGCGCATGGATTTTATAGCAATAAAGGGACATTTTTCATTCATGTTTAAATTGACGTCATCAAACTATGTGCATGGATTTTATTATCTCAACTCAATGACGGGAACAAATTTTCTTTATGTTTAAATTGTCTACGTGCCGTAAACAACATAAATTCTTTACACTACCAATACTGTAGTTGATTTTCTTAATCTATCACTACTTTAATACTTTACACTGTGAATACATGACTTAAAGCTAATTAATAATTTAAAACTTTACCAACATAGGACAAAGCAAATAGATTTAGCATTTTTTTTCTGTTTCGGGAAGTAATACCGACGCATTACTAAGCTTATTTAAACGCAGTGGTCCTGGTTACACTCTATATTTAAGCTTATAAATACATGGCGTCATCAAATTTTGCGTATTTATGCGTTTAAGAAGGGAACAAAATTTTGTTTTAATTTGCGTCGTAATTTGTAGAATGCAATATTTAAATGGTTTAAGTTATCGGAAAATACTTTATGCCCGCTTAAGACTATTGCTTATAACTCCATGGGTTATTTTATCCAGTTCCGAGAACTGGGCACCTTTAGGCTTATCGCCTTGGTAACGGCCATTGTTTAAATTACCGGGCAATGTTTAAATTACCGGGCAATGTTTAAATTACCGGGCAATGTTTAAATTACCGGGCAATGTTTAAATTACCGGGCAATGTTTATAATACCGGGCAATGTTTATAATACCGGCTAATGTTTAAATTACAGGGCAATGTTTAAATTACCGGGCAATGTTTAAATTACCAGGCAATGTTTAAATTACCGGGCAATGTTTAAATTACCGGGCAATGTTTAAATTACCGAGCAATTTTTAAATTACCGGGCAATGTTTATAATACCGGGTAATGTTTAATTTGCCGGGCAATGTTCAAATTGCCGGAACAAACTTTTAAAGTTTTAATTCGTGTTGTATACGTTTTATAAACATTATTTCAAATGGGTTTCATTTGTTATTGTTTTACATGTTGAATAGAAAATTTAAGTCTAAGTTTGCTTCCAAAGCAACAATAAATAAATAAATAGCAAATAAACAAAAACAACACAACATAGGTCTGCGACTTAATGTTTGTCGTAAAAAAATATATCAAACAATCATTAAAAAAAAAAAGTACTGTCGAATGTTCTTTATCAATGAATAGAACAAAATATATTCATGTTTTAATTTGCGTCGTAATTTATAGCGGGCAATTTTGTAATTGTTATAATGGGTGATGAGTAATGATTTTAACGGGTAATTCATGTTGTAGCGGGCAAATAAAAAATTACCTCACGTTTAAATTCGTGTCGTAGGTCATGCGGGCAATCTCATTATAACCGTCTAAGTAGTTAGAGTGTATGTAAACATAACTTTTAGCCGGTTCGGAGGACCAGGCACATACCGGCTAGTATATTTATAAATCTCAAAAGGAATATGTATGTATGTATGTATGTATGTGGCTGGCTGGGTATGTACATACCGCATAATCTTTTTAAATACTGGACATAAAAACGTGAAATTTGCTACAAATATTCTTTGCGTTACGGCGGTGAACACTGTCAAGGTTTTAAAAAAATTAAAATTACCGCAGTGGTCAGTTTGGTCAAAAAACGCGAAAAAAAACACAACTTTTGATTCACATTGTCTTTGCCAGTACAACTTTTTATAGTTTTTCGTCACAAAGTTAGAAAAAAAAGGATGCGCTGAGATTATTTTTATGACGTCATCAAAGTTTGCGCATGGATGTTTTAGCAATGAAGGGACATTTTTCATTCATGTTTAAATTGACGTCATCAAACTATGTGCATGGATTTTTATCTCAACGACGGGAACAAATTTTCTTCATGTTTAAATTGCCTACGTGCCGTAAACAACATAAATTCTTTACATTACCAATACTGTAGTTGATTTTCTTAATCTACCACTACTATTTATACTTTACACTGTGAATACATGACTTAAAGCTAATTAATAATTTAAAACTTTACAAACATAGGACAAAGCAAATAGATTTAGCTTTTTTTTCTGTTTCGGGAAGTAATACCGACGCCTTACTAAGCTTATTTAAACGCAGTGTTCCTGGTTACACTCTATATTTAAGCTTATAATTATATGGCGTCATCAAATTTTGCGTATTTATGCGTTTAAGAAGGGAACAAAATTTTTTTTTTTTTTGCGTCGTAATTTGTAGAATGCAATAATTAAATGGTTTAAGTTACCGGAAAATACTTTATCTCAGCTTAAGACTATTGCTTATAACTACATGGGTTATTTTATCCAGTTCCGAGAACTGGGCACCTTTTGGCTTATCGCCTTGGTAACGGCCATTGTTTAAATTACCGGGCAATGTTTAAATTACCGGGCAATGTTTATAATACCGGGCAATGTTTAAATTACCGGGCGATGTTTAAATTACCGGGCAATGTTTAAATTACCGGGCAATGTTTAAATTACCGGGCAATGTTTAAATTACCGGGCAATGTTTAAATTACCGGGCAATGTTTAAATTACCGGGCAATGTTTATATTACCGGGCAATGTTTATAATACCGGGCAATGTTTAAATTACCGGGCAATGTTTAAATTACCGGGCAATGTTTATAATACCGGGCAATGTTTAAATTACCGGGCAATGTTTACATTACCGGGCAATGTTTAAATTACAGGGCAATGTTTAAATTACCGGGCAATGTTTATAATACCGGGCAATGTTTAAATTACCGGGCAATGTTTAAATTACCGGGCAATAATTATAATACCGGGCAATGTTTAAATTACCGGGCAATGTATAAATTACCGGGCAATGTTTAATTTGCCGGGCAATGTTCAAATTGCCGGAACTAACTTTTTAAATTTTTATTCGTGTCGTATACGTTTTATAAACATTATTTCATATGGGTTTCATTTGTTATTGTTTTACATGTTGAATAGAAAATTTAATTCTAAGTTTGCTTCCAAAGCAACAATAAATAAATAAATAGCAAATAAACAAAAACAACACAACATAGGTCTGCGACTTAATGTTTGTCGTAAAAAATATATCAAACAATCATTAAAAAAAAAAAAGTACTGTCGAATGTTCTTTATCAATAAATAGAACAAAATATATTCACGTTTTAATTTGCGTCGTAATTTATAGCGGAAAAATTTTTAATTGTTATAATGGGTACTGATTTTAACGGGTAATTTATGTTGTAGCGGGCAAATAAAAAATTACCTCACGTTTAAATTCGTGTCGTAGGTCATGCGGGCAATCTCATTATAACTGCCTGAGTAGTTAGAGTGTATGTAAACATAACTTTTAGCCGGTTCGGAGGACCGGGCACATACCGGCTAGTATATATATAAATCTCAAAAGGAATATGTATGTGGCTGGCTGGCTGAGTATGTACATACCGCATAATCTTTTTCAATACTGGACATAAAAACGTGAAATTTGCTACAAATATTCTTTGCGTTACGGCGGTGAACACTGTCAAGGTTTAAAAAAAATTAAAATGACCGCAGTGGTCAGTTTGGTCAAAAAACGCGAATAAAACGACATATTTTGGGTTCATGTTAAAATTGCCGTTCCAACTTTTTATAGTTTTTCGATCGATCGCGCTAAAAAAATTAAAAAAAGGATGGCGTTGAGATTTTTTTCAGGATGACGTCATCAAAGTTTGCGCAGAGATAGCTAGCCGGCTTTTCGTTATGAAGTCATCAAATTTTGCGTATTCATTTAAAAGTAACTTTGCTTCAACCTTTGCTAATGTACTTTATGAATGAATAGAACAAAATATATTCACGTTTTAATTTGCGTCGTAATTTATAGCGGACAATTTTGTAATTGTTATAATGGGTGATGAGTAATGATTTTAACGGGTAATTCATGTTGTAGCGGGCAAATAAAAAATTACCTCACGTTTAAATTCATGTCGTAGGTCATGCGGGCAATCTCATTATAACTGCCTGAGTAGTTAGAGTGTATGTAAACATAACTTTTAGCCGGTTCGGAGGACCGGGCACATAACGGCTTGTATATATATAAATCTCAAAAGGAATATGTGGCTGGCTGGGTATGTACATACCGCATAATCTTTTTAAATACTGGACATAAAAACGTGAAATTTGCTAAAAATATTCTTTGCGTTACGGCGGTGAACACTGTCAAGGTTTAAAAAAAATTAAAATGACCGCAGTGGTCAGTTTGGTCAAAAAACGCGAAAAAAACGACATATTTTGGGTTCATGTTGAATTTGCCGTTCCAACTTTTTATAGTTTTTCGTCACAAAGTTAGAAAAAAAAGGATGCGCTGAGATTATTTTTATGACGTCATCAATCTTTGCGCATGGATTTTATAGCAATAAAGGGACATTTTTCATTCATGTTTAAATTGACGTCATCAAACTATGTGCATGGATTTTATTATCTCAACTCAATGACGGGAACAAATTTTCTTTATGTTTAAATTGTCTACGTGCCGTAAACAACATAAATTCTTTACACTACCAATACTGTAGTTGATTTTCTTAATCTATCACTACTTTAATACTTTACACTGTGAATACATGACTTAAAGCTAATTAATAATTTAAAACTTTACCAACATAGGACAAAGCAAATAGATTTAGCATTTTTTTTCTGTTTCGGGAAGTAATACCGACGCATTACTAAGCTTATTTAAACGCAGTGGTCCTGGTTACACTCTATATTTAAGCTTATAAATACATGGCGTCATCAAATTTTGCGTATTTATGCGTTTAAGAAGGGAACAAAATTTTGTTTTAATTTGCGTCGTAATTTGTAGAATGCAATATTTAAATGGTTTAAGTTATCGGAAAATACTTTATCCCCGCTTAAGACTATTGCTTATAACTCCATGGGTTATTTTATCCAGTTCCGAGAACTGGGCACCTTTAGGCTTATCGCCTTGGTAACGGCCATTGTTTAAATTACCGGGCAATGTTTAAATTACCGGGCAATGTTTAAATTACCGGGCAATGTTTAAATTACCGGGCAATGTTTAAATTACCGGGCAATGTTTATAATACCGGGCAATGTTTATAATACCGGCTAATGTTTAAATTACAGGGCAATGTTTAAATTACCGGGCAATGTTTAAATTACCAGGCAATGTTTAAATTACCGGGCAATGTTTAAATTACCGGGCAATGTTTAAATTACCGAGCAATTTTTAAATTACCGGGCAATGTTTATAATACCGGGTAATGTTTAATTTGCCGGGCAATGTTCAAATTGCCGGAACAAACTTTTAAAGTTTTAATTCGTGTTGTATACGTTTTATAAACATTATTTCAAATGGGTTTCATTTGTTATTGTTTTACATGTTGAATAGAAAATTTAAGTCTAGGTTTGCTTCCAAAGCAACAATAAATAAATAAATAGCAAATAAACAAAAACAACACAACATAGGTCTGCGACTTAATGTTTGTCGTAAAAAATATATCAAACAATCATTAAAAAAAAAAAGTACTGTCGAATGTTCTTTATCAATGAATAGAACAAAATATATTCATGTTTTAATTTGCGTCGTAATTTATAGCGGGCAATTTTGTAATTGTTATAATGGGTGATGAGTAATGATTTTAACGGGTAATTCATGTTGTAGCGGGCAAATAAAAAATTACCTCACGTTTAAATTCGTGTCGTAGGTCATGCGGGCAATCTCATTATAACCGTCTAAGTAGTTAGAGTGTATGTAAACATAACTTTTAGCCGGTTCGGAGGACCGGGCACATACCGGCTAGTATATTTATAAATCTCAAAAGGAATATGTATGTATGTATGTATGTATGTGGCTGGCTGGGTATGTACATACCGCATAATCTTTTAAAATACTGGACATAAAAACGTGAAATTTGCTACAAATATTCTTTGCGTTACGGCGGTGAACACTGTCAAGGTTTTAAAAAAATTAAAATTACCGCAGTGGTCAGTTTGGTCAAAAAACGCGAAAAAAAACACAACTTTTGATTCACATTGTCTTTGCCAGTACAACTTTTTATAGTTTTTCGTCACAAAGTTAGAAAAAAAAGGATGCGCTGAGATTATTTTTATGACGTCATCTAAGTTTGCGCATGGATGTTTTAGCAATGAAGGGACATTTTTCATTCATGTTTAAATTGACGTCATCAAACTATGTGCATGGATTTTTATCTCAACGACGGGAACAAATTTTCTTCATGTTTAAATTGCCTACGTGCCCTAAACAACATAAATTCTTTACATTACCAATACTGTAGTTGATTTTCTTAATCTACCACTACTATTAATACTTTACACTGTGAATACATGACTTAAAGCTAATTAATAATTTAAAACTTTACAAACATAGGACAAAGCAAATAGATTTAGCTTTTTTTTCTGTTTCGGGAAGTAATACCGACGCCTTACTAAGCTTATTTAAACGCAGTGTTCCTGGTTACACTCTATATTTAAGCTTATAATTATATGGCGTCATCAAATTTTGCGTATTTATGCGTTTAAGAAGGGAACAAAATTTTGTTTTTTTTTGCGTCGTAATTTGTAGAATGCAATAATTAAATGGTTTAAGTTACCGGAAAATACTTTATCCCAGCTTAAGACTATTGCTTATAACTACATGGGTTATTTTATCCAGTTCCGAGAACTGGGCACCTTTTGGCTTATCGCCTTGGTAACGGCCATTGTTTAAATTAATTACCGGGCAATGTTTAAATTACCGGGCAATGTTTATAATACCGGGCAATGTTTAAATTACCGGGCGATGTTTAAATTACCGGGCAATGTTTAAATTACCGGGCAATGTTTAAATTATCGGGCAATGTTTAAATTACCATGCAATGTTTAAATTACCGGGCAATGTTTAAATTACCGGGCAATGTTTATATTACCGGGCAATGTTTATAATACCGGGCAATGTTTAAATTACCGGGCAATGTTTAAATTACCGGGCAATGTTTATAATACCGGGCAATATTTAAATTACCGGGCAATGTTTACATTACCGGGCAATGTTTAAATTACAGGGCAATGTTTAAATTACCGGGCAATGTTTTTAATACCGGGCAATGTTTAAATTACCGGGCAATGTTTAAATTACCGGGCAATAATTATAATACCGGGCAATGTTTAAATTACCGGGCAATGTATAAATTACCGGGCAATGTTTAATTTGCCGGGCAATGTTCAAATTGCCGGAACTAACTTTTTAAATTTTTATTCGTGTCGTATACGTTTTATAAACATTATTTCATATGGGTTTCATTTGTTATTGTTTTACATGTTGAATAGAAAATTTAATTCTAAGTTTGCTTCCAAAGCAACAATAAATAAATAAATAGCAAATAAACAAAAACAACACAACATAGGTCTGCGACTTAATGTTTGTCGTAAAAAATATATCAAACAATCATTAAAAAAAAAAAAGTACTGTCGAATGTTCTTATCAATAAATAGAACAAAATATATTCACGTTTTAATTTGCGTCGTAATTTATAGCGGAAAAATTTTTAATTGTTATAATGGGTACTGATTTTAACGGGTAATTTATGTTGTAGCGGGCAAATAAAAAATTACCTCACGTTTAAATTCGTGTCGTAGGTCATGCGGGCAATCTCATTATAACTGCCTGAGTAGTTAGAGTGTATGTAAACATAACTTTTAGCCGGTTCGGAGGACCGGGCACATACCGGCTAGTATATATATAAATCTCAAAAGGAATATGTATGTGGCTGGCTGGCTGGCTGGCTGGGTATGTACATACCGCATAATCTTTTTCAATACTGGACATAAAAACGTGAAATTTGCTACAAATATTCTTTGCGTTACGGCGGTGAACACTGTCAAGGTTTAAAAAAAATTAAAATGACCGCAGTGGTCAGTTTGGTCAAAAAACGCGAATAAAACGACATATTTTGGGTTCATGTTAAAATTGCCGTTCCAACTTTTTATAGTTTTTCGATCGATCGCGCTAAAAAAATAAAAAAAAAGGATGGCGTTGAGATTTTTTTCAGGATGACGTCATCAAAGTTTGCGCAGAGATAGCTAGCCGGCTTTTCGTTATGAAGTCATCAAAATTTGCGTATTCATTTAAAATTAACTTTGCTTCAACCTTTGCTAATGTACTTTATGAATGAATAGAACAAAATATATTCACGTTTTAATTTGCGTCGTAATTTATAGCGGGATATTTTTAAATTGTTATAATGGGTAATGATTAATGGTTTTAATGGGTATCTTACGTTGCATTTGGCAAATACAAAATTCCATCACGTTTTTATTTGTGTTGTATATGTCCACAGAATAGGTATAAAACAGAATGCGCAATCGCATTTTATTTCTGTTTTGGGCAGTAATACCGACGCCATACTAAGCCTATTTAAACGCAGTGGTCCTGGTTACACTCTATATTTATGCTTATTTAGCCTACAACGTCCTTTTCTTCAAATCTACAAGTTCGAACACCCAAAGTTAATATTTCAGGCAAAATGTGCATAAACGGTTGTGTAATAAACTACAACAATGATGCGAAAACGACAGATTATCGTAAAAAAGAGCATGTCAAACTGCATGGCTCTCCTGACTCCATAAAGGATAAACAACAGCATAAACAACCTCATATTAACTCATTATGAATTATATGCCTATTTCCCTTCATAATTTTAAAAGTTTATTTTGGTTTAAAAAGTATATATATTTATGTACCGGTAGCCGCAGCAATTTAGTTACCGGTACCGAGCTACGTCTAAGCCATTTTTTTTCAAATCAGTACCGGGTAATAAATATTTTTACATCATATTGGCCTAATCATATAATGTTCAAAACAAAATGGGTAATTAAGTCAAATTTGAATAAAAGTAAGCCTATAATGAAAGATAATGTAGGCCCTATATATATTGTATATATTTATGGCAGACGTAGATATCATTTCTCATTTTACTATAGTAGCGTCTCTAGCAACCGCTGCATTGCGGAAAATGGTAACTTTTAGTGAGTGCGTATATAGGGATTGTGCATTCTGTTCTATACCTATTATGTGTATACGTCTTATAAACTTTGTAGCGGGAATTTTTTCAATTGCCAGGCAATGTTTAAATTGGCGAGCTCAACGTTTTAAAGTTTTAATTTATATCGTATACGTCTTATAAACTATGTAGCGGGAAATTTTTATATTGCCGGGCAATGTTTAAATTTGCCGGACCAACTTTTTAAAGTTTTAGTTCATGTCGTATACGTTGTATAAACTATGATTCATATCGGTTTCAGTTGTTATTGTTTTTCCTGTTAAATTTAAAATTTAATTCTAAGTTTGCTTCCAAAGCAACAATAAATAAATAGCAAATAACACCAACAAAAACAAACAAACAAAAAAACAAAAAAAAACAATATTGCTCTACGACTAATGTTGTAGCAAAAAAATATATCAAACAATCATTTTCGAATTAACAGTACTTTTTAAAAGACATGTGAGTTCTGTTTTACAGAAAGAGTTTAATTACCCAATAAACTCACAAAATTCGATCAGAGTGGTCATACTTTGAGCAAGAAATAAAAAAAAAATTATTATTATTTGTTTTTCCTTTTTAGTTGTATATTGAATTGGTGTATAATAAAGTGTGCAAAACAAAAATAAATTAAAAAAATACTGACCACAAAAAACAACATACTACTTTATGCATGTTGCAAAAACAAAACTAAAAAACTATAATGTGTCAAGCATATTCTAAAAAAAAGCCCGTTTGAAGAATCGGGCACATATCGGCTTGTATATATATATAAATCTCAAAAGGAATATATATGTATGTGGCTGGCTGGCTGGGTATGTACATACCGAATAATCTTTTTAAATACTGGACATAAAAACGTGAAATTTGCTACAAATATTCTTTGCGTTACGGCGGTGAACACTGTCAAGGTTTTAAAAAAATTAAAATGACCGCAGTGGTCAGTTTGGTCAAAAAACTCGAATAAAACGACATATTTTGGGTTCATGTTGAATTTGAAGTTCCAACTTTTTATAGTTTTTCGATCAATCGCGCTAAAAAAATAAGACAAAAGGACGCGTAGAGATTATTTTTATATGACGTCATCAAAGTTTGCGCAGGGATAGCTGGTTGTCTTTTTTTTTTATGGCGTCATCGAATTTTGCGTATTCATTTTAATTAACTTCGCTTCAACCTTTGCTAATGTTCTATATGAATGAATAGAACAAAATATATACACGTTTTAATTTGCGTCGTAATTTACAGCGGGATATTTTTAAATTGTTATAATGGGTAATGATTAATGGTTTTAATGGGTATCTTACGTTGTATCTGGCAAATAAAAAATTCCTTCACGTTTTTATTCGTGTTGTATATGTCCACAGAATAGGTATAAAACAGAATGCGCAATCGCATTTTATTTCTGTTTTGGGCAGAAATACCGACGCCATACTAAGCTTATTTAAACGCAGCGGTCCTGGTTACACTCTATATTTATGCTTATTTAACCTACAACGTCCTTTTCTTAAAAATCTACAAGTTCGAACACCCAAAGCTAATATTTCAGGCAAAATGTGCATAAACGGTTGTGTAGTAAACTACAACAATGATGCGAAAACGACTGATTATCGTAAAAAAGAGCATGTCAAACTGCATGGCTTTCCTGACTCCATAAAGGATAAACAACAGCATAAACAACCTCATATTAACTCATTATGAATTATATGCCTATTTCCCTTCATAATTTTAAAAGTTTATTTTGGCTTAAAAAGTATATATATTTATGTACCGGTAGCCGTAGCAATTTAGTTACCGGTACCGAGCTACGTCTAAGCCATTTTTTTTTCAAATCAGTACCGGGTAATAAATATTTTTACATCATATTGGCCTAATCATATAATGTTCAAAACAAAATGGGTAATTAAGTCAAATTTATATAAAAGTAAGCCTATAATGAAAGATAATGTAGGCCCTATATATATTGTATATATTTATGGCAGACGTAGATATCCTTTCACATTTTACTATAGTAGCGTCTCTAGCGACCGCTGCATTGCGGAAAATGATAACTTTTAGTGAGTGCGTATATAGGGATTGTGCATTCTGTTCTATACCTATTCTGTGTATACGTCTTATAAACTTTGTAGCGGGAAATTTTTCAATTGCCAGGCAATGTTTAAATTGCCGAGCTCAACGTTTTAAAGTTTTAATTTATGTCGTATACGTTGTATAAACTATGATTCATATCGGTTTCAGTTGTTATTGTTTTTCCTGTTGAATTTAAAATTTAATTCTAAGTTTGCTTCCAAAGCAACAATAAATAAATAACAATAACACCAACAAAAACAAAAAAATATTTTTACATCATATTGGCCTAATCATATAATGTTCAAAACAAAATGGGTAATTAAGTCAAATGTATATAAAAGTAAGCCTATAATGAAAGATAATGTAGGCCCTATATATATTGTATATATTTATGGCAGACGTATATATCATTTCTCATTTTACTATAGTAGCGTCTCTAGCGACCGCTGCATTGCGGAAAATGGTAACCTTTAGTGACTGCGTATATAGGGATTGTGCATTCTGTTCTATACCTATTCTGTGTATACGTCTTATAAACTTTGTAGCGGGAAATTTTTCAATTGCCAGACAATGTTTAAATTGCCGAGCTCAACGTTTTAAAGTTTTAATTTGTATCGTATACGTCTTATAAACTATGTAGCGGGAAATTTTTATATTGCCGGGCAATGTTTAAATTTGCCGGACCAACTTTTTAAAGTTTTAATTCATGTCGTATACGTTGTATAAACTATGATTCATATCGGTTTCAGTTGTTATTGTTTTTCCTGTTGAAATTAAAATTTAATTCTAAGTTTGCTTCCAAAGCAACAATAAATAAATAGCAAATAACACCAACAAAAAAAAAAAAAAAAAAAAAAAAAAAAAAAATATTGATCTACGACTAATGTTGTAGCCAAAAAATATATCAAACAATAATTTTCGAATTAACAGTACTTTTTAAAAGACATGTGAGTTCTGTTTTACAGAAAGAGTTTAATTACCCAATAAACTCACATAATTCGATCATAATGGTCATACTTTGAGCAAGAAATAAAAAAAAATTATTATTATTTGTTTTTCCTTTTTAGTTGTATATTGAATTGGTGTATAATAAAGTGTGCAAAACAAAAATTAATTAAAAAAATACTGACCACAAAAAAAAAAATACTACTTTGTGTATTTGCAAAAAAAAAACTAAAAAACTATAATGTGTCAAGCATATTCTAAAAAAAAGCCCGTTCAAAGAATCGGGCACATACCGGCTTGTATATCATATATCCTATACTATAATACGAGTTAAAATTGTATGTATATATATATATATATATATATATATATATATGTCTGGAAATTTTCTTCAAAAGCACTCTAACGATTATCTTCATGTTTTAATGCACGACTTGTTTCACCTAAAAAAAAATCTAGACCTTTTCGGCCACACAAATAAAAATCGGAAATGGACGTTAAACAAAAATACACAAAAGATTTATCGTAGATAATTGATTTTGGCCGTGAAAACATGCCATTGCACGATCCACATGTAGCGCGGCATTCAAGAGCGGTGTTTTGTTGCGTCGCAATTATGACGTTGCGGAAATACCCGTTCAACATTAACAAGAAGTTTAATTTCTTGTTTATGCTGGCTGTTTTGCGCACCGATGATAGATATAATTTAAAACAAGACCAAGTGTAATAATTTATGTAATGCAGGGTGTGCAAACTACAGCCAGTGGTTGACTCGCGGGCTGACAAATAATAGTATGCGGCCCTTGAGGCTTATTTAGATTAAAACGTCCTCAATATATTTTAGATTAAATTAAAAATAATAACAAAAAAATATATTTACGTATTAATTACTAGTGAGATAATAGTTTGCCGTTTAAATAATAACAGAATTAGATGAGATTTCTCCAAACTATATGCCTATTTATTAAACATTATTTTGGAGAGAAAAAACACGTCGAAAATAATAATAGGAACTACTTTTTTTTATACAAGACATATGTTTACGAATGTTTTATTAAATATATTTATGATTTGCTTATATAGGCCTACCCAAGTAAGATATATTAGAATATGTTAACATTGTCAATTTGAAATCTGGCAAACTAGAAAAGTTGTATTCCATTCATTCGTATTTTCCTTATATAATAGTCAGACGTGTAATATACTTTTAGTTTTATTAAGGGGTGGGAAAATTAAACAATTAATCCAACGTATTTTAATCATTTCATTTGCAGTCTTTTCAATGAATAACATAATTTCACCTTTAATTATTTAGTATTTTACTGGTGTAATGCTCACAATTTAAACAATTTGTTAAAATTTGTATTATTCCATTGTTGTAATTGATATTTTATTTTGCCGAGATAGTTTATTTTAAACAATAACAATTATGTAGGATATTGGATAAGGTTTACACCAAACTATATATTTAAACTTTTTTTTTAGTCAAACATTCTTTGGAATAGTACATTGAAAATAATAAATAAATACTTTTTTGAAAAAGATATATTTTTACAAGTGATTTACAAACTATACTTATGATTTATATATGTGCCCAAGTAAGAAATATTAGACTATGTTAAGTCAATTTGAAATCTGGTAAACTAGTAAAAATGTATCACATTTATTCGTAGACCTTTTTTTTTTCTATTCAATATCAAACACACTAGCCGGCCGCTTGTTAGCTTGAATTGGGTGAGGGAGGGAGTTGAAAAAATTGACATAATTTTATAAGAGGGGTCACTAGAAAGTTTGACAGCTGTTAAAGTAAGGGAGGGGGTAAAGATGAACTAACAATTGTAAGGTAATTCACGATATTTTAAATTTAAACTTTTCATTTTAAGTCTTTTAAATACATAACATAATGACATAAATGACATATATTTCTGTTGGTTTTAAAACTGACAACGCTAGTCTACATGTTTTTTTTTTTAGGGTTTGAAATTAGATTAAGCTGTTTGGTTTTTGCCTTTTTTTTCTAGCCGTTTTGCAGCAGCTGGTTTAAAAAACTAACTTTCTTTTTATTCATTGGCAGCATATTAAATAGCAAGATAATTTAACTATAAACGCGCGGCGCTATAAATAATTTAATAATTTCATATTTGTAAAACTAATAACTATTAAAGGTATTGCAATATTTGCAATAAACGTCAGTTTTTAAACATTTCATGATAATTATGTTACGTTAGTCATGTCTGTAGCAGGTATGACAGCTATAAGCAAGCTAACCTGGACTGATGACTCGCCTATAATGATCAGTACTGAATAGCTGTTCTATGTTAGCTATATCGTATATAGTCGCCTACCGAGATTATAATATTTATTTTTTAAAAAATTACACTATAGTCAACATTAAACCAGGCTTAAAGCTTTAAAAAATTAGGCTTAGCAGTAGGCCTATGGGGGCACGGTAGCCGAGCGGCAGCGCGTTTGACTGGAGAGCCGAAGGTCCCAGGTTCGAATCCTGGTGCAGGCTAGGATATTTTTCCCGGGTCTGGAGGGTGTCCCTGAGTCTATCCAGCTCTGATGGTTACCTGACAATAGTTGGGGTAAAGTAAAGGCGGCTGTGCATAGTGCTGTCCACACAATCACCTAGTATGCCGAGGCCACAGAAACTGATGAACGCTGCTTCATCGGACACATGGATCAAATTCGGTCCGACGGTTACTTTTTTTTTTTAGTAGGCCTATCCTAAAGAGGATATTATTTTACTAATTGATGAATATCCAATGCAATGGTCGTAATAACTCAGATCAACATGTAGGCATATAGTAAGAATTCAGAAAAAGCTTACTTTTCGACACCTTTTTTGAAAGAGATGATTTACGAGAATTTTAAAACACAATACAGCGTCACCCTTTGCTACATGCATTTGTCATAAAGGTCCAAACGTTAAGCTTTACAGTTTGTCGTTATCATATGTTTAGAGTGAAAGATCGATGCAGTTGAAACGTTTATCTCTTTTCAGGCAGATTATATAAATCACACCTAAAATGTTGCTTAGGGGGAAATTTTACATCCGATATGAGGAAAGTAATATTGGAGTTGGGTGGAGGGCTGCATACAATGAGTGCAAAAATAGAAATGAATACGCCAAAAAACGTTACATAACTTTAATTTTTGTAGACGGGAAAAAAAGACAAATGCAATTTATTGGTCTGGTAAAAACGTACTTATTAAAATTTATGCACCGTTTTTTTACAGCACAATATGTTAAGGTACAAACGCCTGCTCTTTATTACCGATCGAATGATCGGTCACCTGGTACTATATATAAATCTCAAAAGGAATATGTATGTATGTATGTATGTATATGGCTGGCTATGTATATACCGCATCATCTATTTAAATACTGGACATAAAAACGTGAAATTTGCTACAAATATTCTTTGCGTTACGGCGGTGAACACTGTGAAGGTTTAAGAAAAATTAAAATGACCGCAGTGGTCAGTTTGGTCAAAAAACGCGAATAAAACGACATATTTTGGGTTCATGTTGAATTTGCCGTTCCAACTTTTTATAGTTTTTCGATCGATCGCGCTAAGAAAATTAAAAAAAAAGGATGGCGTTGAGATTTTTTTCAGGATGACGTCATCAAAGTTTGCGCAGGGATAGCTGGTTGTCTTTTTTTTTTTATGGCGTCATCGAATTTTGCGTATTTATTTTAATTAACTTCGCTTCAACCTTTGCTAATGTACTTTATGAATGAATAGAACAAAATATATTCACGTTTTAATTTGCGTCGTAATTTATAGCGGGATATTTTTAAATTGTTATAATGGGTAATGATTAATGGTTTTAATGGGTATCTTACGTTGTATCTGGCAAATACAAAATTCCTTCACGTTTTTATTCGTGTTGTATATGTCCACAGAATAGGTATAAAACAGAATGCGCAATCGCATTTTATTTCTGTTTTGGGCAGTAATACCGACGCCATACTAAGCTTATTTAAACGCAGCGGTCCTGGTTACACTTTATATTTATGCTTATTTAGCCTACAACGTCCTTTTCTTCAAATCTACAAGTTCGAACACCCAAAGCTAATATTTCAGGCAAAATGTGCATGAACGGTTGTGTAATAAACTACAACAATGAAAACGAAAACGACTGATTATCGAAAAAAAGAGCATGTCAAACTGCATGGCTTTCCTGACTCCATAAAGGATAAACAACAGCATAAACAACCTCATATTAACTCATTATGAATTATATGCCTATTTCCCTTCATAATTTCAAAAGTTTATTTTGGTTTAAAAAGTATATATATTTATGTACCGGTAGCCGTAGCAATTTAGTTACCGGTACCGAGCTACGTCTAAGCCATTTTTTTTTCAAATCAGTACCGGGTAATAAATATTTTTACACCATATTGGCCTAATCATATAATGTTCAAAACAAAATGGGTAATTAAGTCAAATTTATATAAAAGTAAGCCTATAATGAAAGATAATGTAGGCCTTATATATATTGTATATATTTATGGCAGACGTAGATATCCTTTCACATTTTACTATAGTAGCGTCTCTAGCGACCGCTGCATTGCGGAAAATGGTAACTTTTAGTGACTGCGTATATAGGGATTGTGCATTCTGTTCTATACCTATTCTTTGTATACGTCTTATAAACTTTGTAGCGGGAAATATTTCAATTGCCAGGCAATGTTTAAATTGCCGAGCTCAACGTTTTAAAGTTTTAATTTGTATCGTTTACGTCTTATAAACTATGTAGCGGGAAATTTTTATATTGCCGGGCAATAATTAAATTTGCCGGACCAGCTTTTAAAAGTTTTAATTCATGTCGTATACGTTGTATAAACTATGATTCATATCGGTTTCAGTTGTTATTGTTTTTCCTGTTGAAATTAAAATTTAATTCTAAGTTTGCTTTCAAAGCAACAAGAAATAAATAGCAAATAACACCAACAAAAACAAAAAAATATTTTTACATCATATTGGCCTAATCATATAATGTTCAAAACAAAATGGGTAATTAAGTCAAATGTATATAAAAGTAAGCCTATAATGAAAGATAATGTAGGCCCTATATATATTGTATATATTTATGGCAGACGTATATATCATTTCTCATTTTACTATAGTAGCGTCTCTAGCGACCGCTGCATTGCGGAAAATGGTAACCTTTAGTGACTGCGTATATAGGGATTGTGCATTCTGTTCTATACCTATTCTGTGTATACGTCTTATAAACTTTGTAGCGGGAAATTTTTCAATTGCCAGACAATGTTTAAATTGCCGAGCTCAACGTTTTAAAGTTTTAATTTGTATCGTATACGTCTTATAAACTATGTAGCGGGAAATTTTTATATTGCCGGGCAATGTTTAAATTTGCCGGACCAACTTTTTAAAGTTTTAATTCATGTCGTATACGTTGTATAAACTATGATTCATATCGGTTTCAGTTGTTATTGTTTTTCCTGTTGAATTTAAAATTAAATTCTAAGTTTGCTTCCAAAGCAACAATAAATAAATAGCAAATAACACCAACAAAAAAAAAAAAAAAAAAAAATATTGATCTACGACTAATGTTGTAGCGAAAAAATATATCAAACACTCATTTTCGAATTAACAGTACTTTTTAAAAGACATGTGAGTTCTGTTTTACAGAAAGAGTTTAATTACCCAATAAACTCACAAAATTCGATCATAGTGGTCATACTTTGAGCAAGAAATAAAAAAAAATAATTATTATTTGTTTTTCCTTTTTAGTTGTATATTAAATTGGTGTATAATAAAGTGTGCAAAACAAAAATAAAGTTAAAAAATACTGACGACAAAAAAAAACATACTACTTTATGTATGTTGCAAAAACAAAACTAAAAAACTATAATGTGTCAAGCATATTCGAAAAAAAGCCCGTTCGAAGAATCGGGCACATATCATCTTGTCATATATATATATAAATCTCAAAAGGAATATGTATGTATGTATGTATGTGGCTATGTACATACCGCATAATCTTTTTAAATACTGGACATAAAAACGTGAAATTTGCTACAAATATTCTTTGCGTTACAGCGGTGAACACTGTCAAGGTTTTAAGAAAATTTAAATGACCGCAGTGGTCAGTTTGGTCAAAAAACGCGAATAAAACACAACTTTTGATTCACATTGTCTTTGCCAGTACAACTTTTTATAGTTTTTCGTCACAAAGTTAGAAAAAAAAAGGATGCGCTGAGATTATTTTTATGACGTCATCAATCTTTGCGCATGGATTTTATAGCAATGAAGGGACATTTTTCATTCATGTTTAAATTGACGTCATCAAACTATGTGCACGGATTTTATTATCTCAACTCAATGACGGGAACAAATTTTCTTCATGTTTAAATTGTCTACGTGCCGTAAACAACATAAATTCTTTACACTACCAATACTGTAATTGATTTTCTTAATCTATCACTACTATTAATACTTTACACTGTGAATACATGACTTAAAGCTAATTAATAATTTAAAACTTTACAAACATAGGACAAAGCAAAAAGATTTAGTTTTTTTTTTCTGTTTCGGGAAGTAAAACCGACGCCTTACTAAGCTTATTTAAACGCAGTGGTCCTGGTTACACTCTATATTTAAGCTTATAATTATATGGCGTCATCAAATTTTGCGTATTTATGCGTTTAAGAAGGGAACAAAATTTAGTTTTAATTTGCGTCGTAATTTGTAGAATGCAATATTTAAATGGATTAAGTTACCGGAAAATACTTTATCCCCGCTTAAGTCTATTGTTTATAACTCCATGGGTTATTTTATCCAGTTCCGAGAACTGGGCACCTTTAGGCTTATCGCCTAGGTAACGGCCATTGTTTAAATTACCGGGCAATGTTTAAATTACCGGGCAATGTTTATAATACCGGGCAATGTTTAAATTACCGGGCAATGTTTAAATTACCGGGCAATGTTTAAATTACCGGGCAATGTTTATAATACCGGGCAATGTTTATAATACCGGGCAATGTTTAAATTACCGGGCAATGTTTAAATTACCGGGCAATGTTTATAATACCGGGCAATGTTTAAATTACCGGGCAATGTTTAAATTACCGGGCAATGTTTAAATTACCGGGCAATGTTTATAATACCGGGCAATGTTTATAATACCGGGCAATGTTTAAATTACCGGGCAATGTTTAAATTACCGGGCAATGTTTAATTTGCCGGGCAATGTTCAAATTGCCGGAACTAAATTTTTAAAGTTTTAATTCGTGTTGTATACGTTTTATAAACATTATTTCATAAGGGTTTCATTTGTTATTGTTTTACATGTTGAATAGAAAATTTATTTCTAAGTTTGCTTCCAAAGCAACAATAAATAAATAAATAGCAAATAAACAAAAACAACACAACATAGGTCTGCGACTTAATGTTTGTCGTAAAAAAAATTTATCAAACAATCATTAAAAAAAAAAAAAAGTACTGTCGAATGTTCTTAATCAATGAATAGAACAAAATATATTCATGTTTTAATTTGCGTCGTAATTTATAGCGGGCAATTTTGTAATTGTTATAATGGGTGATGAGTAATGATTTGAACGGGTAATTCATGTTGTAGCGGGCAAATAAAAAATTACCTCACGTTTAAATTCGTGTCGTAGGTCATGCGGGCAATCTCATTATAACTGCCTGAGTAGTTAGAGTGTATGTAAACATAACTTTTAGCCGGTTCGGAGGACCGGGCACATAACGGCTTGTATATATATAAATCTCAAAAGGAATATGTGGCTGGCTGGCTGGCTGGCTGGCTGGCTGGCTGGCTGGGTATGTACATACCGCATAATCTTTTTAAATACTGGACATAAAAACGTGAAATTTGCTACAAATATTCTTTGCGTTACGGCGGTGAACACTGTCAAGGTTTTAAAAAAATTAAAATGACCGCAGTGGTCAGTTTGGTCAAAAAACGCGAATAAAACGACATATTTTGGGTTCATGTTGAATTTGCCGTTCCAACTTTTTATAGTTTTTCGATCGATTGCGCTAAGAAAATAAAAAAAAGGATGGCGTTGAGATTTTTTTCAGGATGACGTCATCAAAGTTTGCGCAGAGATAGCTAGCCGGCTTTTCGTTATGACGTCATCAAATTTTGCGTATTCTTTTAAAATTAACTTTGCTTCAACCTTTGCTAATGTACTTTATGAATGAATAGAACAAAATATATTCACGTTTTAATTTGCGTCGTAATTTATAGCGGGATATTTTTAAATTGTTATAATGGGTAATGATTAATGGTTTGAATGGGTATCTTACGTTGTATCTGGCAAATACAAAATTCCTTCACGTTTTTATTCGTGTTGTATGTGTCCACAGAATAGGTATAAAACAGAATGCGCAATCGCATTTTATTTCTGTTTTGGGCAGTAATGCCGACGCCATACTAAGCTTATTTAAACGCAGCGGTCCTGGTTACACTCTATATTTATGCTTATTTAGCCTACAACGTCCTTTTCTTCAAATCTACAAGTTCGAACACCCAAAGCTAATATTTCAGGCAAAATGTGCATAAACGGTTGTGTAATAAACTACAACAATGATGCGAAAACGACTGATTATCGTAAAAAAGAGCATGTCAAACTGCATGGCTTTCCTGACTCCATAAAGGATAAACAACAGCATAAACAACCTCATATTAACTCATTATGAATTATATGCCTATTTCCCTTCATAATTGTAAAAGTTTATTTTGGTTTAAAAAGTATATATATTTATGTACCGGTAGCCGCAGCAATTTAGTTACCGGTACCGAGCTACGTCTAAGCCATTTTTTTTTCAAATCAGTACCGGGTAATAAATATTTTTACATCATATTGGCCTAATCATATAATGTTCAAAACAAAATGGGTAATTAAGTCAAATTTATATAAAAGTAAGCCTATAATGAAAGATAATGTAGGCCCTATATATATTGTATATATTTATGGCAGACGTAGATATCATTTCTCATTTTACTATATTAGTGTCTCTAGCGACCGCTGCATTGCGGAAAATGGTAACTTTTAGTGAGTGCGTATATAGGGATTGTGCATTCTGTTCTATACCTATTCTGTGTATACGTCTTATAAACTTTGTAGCGGGAATTTTTTCAATTGCCAGGCAATGTTTAAATTGCCGAGCTCAACGTTTTAAAGTTTTAATTTGTATCGTATACGTCTTATAAACTATGTAGCGGGAAATTTTTATATTGCCGGGCAATGTTTAAATTTGCCGGACCAACTTTTTAAAGTTTTAATTCATGTCGTATACGTTGTATAAACTATGGCTGGGTATGTACATACCGCATAATCTTTTTAAATACTGGACATAAAAACGTGAAATTTGCTACAAATATTCTTTGCGTTACGGCGGTGAACACTGTCAAGGTTTTAAAAAAATTAAAATGACCGCAGTGGTCAGTTTGGTCAAAAAACGCGAATAAAACGACATATTTTGGGTTCATGTTAAAATTGCCGTTCCAACTTTTTATAGTTTTTCGATCGATCGCGCTAAAAAAATAAAAAAAAGGATGGCGTTGAGATTTTTTTCAGGATGACGTCATCAAAGTTTGCGCAGAGATAGCTAGCCGGCTTTTCGTTATGACGTCATCAAATTTTGCGTATTCATTTAAAATTAACTTTGCTTCAACCTTTGCTAATGTACTTTATGAATGAATAGAACAAAATATATTCACGTTTTAATTTGCGTCGTAATTTATAGCGGGATATTTTTAAATTGTTATAATGGGTAATGATTAATGGTTTTAATGGGTATCTTACGTTGTATCTGGCAAATACAAAATTCCTTCACGTTTTTATTCGTGTTGTATATGTCCACAGAATAGGTATAAAACAGAATGCGCAATCGCATTTTATTTCTGTTTTGGGCAGTAATACCGACGCCATACTAAGCTTATTT
The DNA here is from genome assembly GCA_949126835.1 of Anisus vortex. Taxonomy (NCBI): domain Eukaryota; kingdom Metazoa; phylum Mollusca; class Gastropoda; family Planorbidae; genus Anisus; species Anisus vortex. The sequence goes on from OX421493.1 coordinate 31,070,524, forward strand.
AAACGCAGCGGTCCTGGTTACACTCTATATTTATGCTTATTTAGCCTACAACGTCCTTTTCTTCAAATATACAAGTTCGAACACCCAAAGCTAATATTTCAGGCAAAATGTGCATAAACGGTTGTGTAATAAACTACAACAATGATGCGAAAACGACTGATTATCGTAAAAAAGAGCATGTCAAACTGCATGGCTTTCCTGACTCCATAAAGGATAAACAACAGCATAAACAACCTCATATTAACTCATTATGAATTATATGCCTATTTCCCTTCATAATTTTAAAAGTTTATTTTGGTTTAAAAAGTATATATATTTATGTACCGGTAGCCGCAGCAATTTAGTTACCGGTACCGAGCTACGTCTAAGCCATTTTTTTTTCAAATCAGTACCGGGTAATAAATATTTTACATCATATTGGCCTAATCATATAATGTTCAAAACAAAATGGGTAATTAAGTCAAATTTATATAAAAGTAAGCCTATAATGAAAGATAATGTAGGCCCTATATATATTGTATATATTTATGGCAGACGTAGATATCATTTCTCATTTTACTATAGTAGCGTCTCTAGCGACCGCTGCATTGCGGAAAATGGTAACTTTTAGTGACTGCGTATATAGGGATTGTGCATTCTGTTCTATACCTATTCTGTGTATACGTCTTATAAACTTTGTAGCTGGAAATTTTTCAATTGCCAGGCAATGTTTAAATTGCCGAGCTCAACGTTTTAAAGTTTTAATTTGTATCGTATACGTCTTATAAACTATGTAGCGGGAAATTTTTATATTGCCGGGCAATGTTTAAATTTGCCGGACCAACTTTTTAAAGTTTTAATTCATGTCGTATACGTTGTATAAACTATGATTCATATCGGTTTCAGTTGTTATTGTTTTTCCTGTTGAATTTAAAATTTAATTCTAAGTTTGCTTCCAAAGCAACAATAAATAAATAGCAAATAACACCAACAAAAACAAAAAAAAAACAAAAAAAAAATATTGATCTACGACTAATGTTGTAGCAAAAAAATATATCAAACAATCATTGTCGAATTAACAGTACTTTTTAAAAGACATGTGAGTTCTGTTTTACAGAAAGAGTTTAATTACCCAATAAACTCACAAAATTCGATCATAGTGGTCATACTTTGAGCAAGAAATAAAAAAAATTATTATTATTTGTTTTTCCTTTTTAGTTGTATATTGAATTGGTGTATAATAAAGTGTGCAAAACAAAAATAAATTTAAAAAATACTGACCACAAAAAAAAAACATACTACTTTATGTATGTTGCAAAAACAAAACTAAAAAACTATAATGTGTCAAGCATATTCTAAAAAAAAGCCCGTTCGAAGAATCGGGCACATAACGGCTTGTATATATATAAATCTCAAAAGGAATATGTATGTGGCTGGGTATGTACATACCGCATAATCTTTTTAAATACTGGACATAAAAACGTGAAATTTGCTACAAATATTTTTTGCGTTACGGCGGTAAACACTGTCAAGGTTTAAAAAAAAATTTAATGACCGCAGTGGTCAGTTTGGTCAAAAAACGCGAAAAATACACAACTTTTGATTCACATTGTCTTTGCCAGTACAACTTTTTATAGTTTTTCGTCACAAAAGTAGAAAAAAAAGGATGCGCTGAGATTATTTTTATGACGTCATCAAAGTTTGCGCATGGATTTTTTTAGCGATGAAGGGACATTTTTCATTCATGTTTAAATTGACGTCATCAAACTATGTGCATGGATTTTATCTAAATGATGGGAACAAACTTTCTTCATGTTTAAATTGCCTACGTGCCGTAAACAACATAAATTCTTTACACTACCAATACTGTAGTTGATTTTCTTAATCTATCACTACTTTAATACATTACACTGTGAATAAATGACTTAAAGCTAATTAATAATTTAAAACTTTACAAATATAGGACAAAGCAAATAGATTTAGCATTTTGTTTCTGTTTCAACACTCTTCAACACTAAATACCATAAAACCCCTAATCAGCATAACCTTAAATCACTAACAATAAACTTCCAAAGCATTAAAAATAAAACCGCTGATTTGGAAATCCTAATAAATAAAGAAGAACCAGACATAATTGCAGGTTCCGAAACATGGCTTAGCCCAGATATTTACAACACAGAGATATTCAATAATAATTATGAAATTTTTAGGAAAGATAGGTCAGACAGGCATGGGGGAGTTTTACTAGCCATAAAATCTACTCTAATAGCTGAAGAAATTAAAATAGAATCTAAAAATAACATAGAGTCAGTCTTTTGTAAAATAAGTAGACCTAATTCTAAACCACTAATTGTAGGCAGTGTTTATAGACCACCAAACTCAACATCAGAGTACATGACTGATCTATGTAATCAGATGACAAGTATTGAAGCTAAATATAAAAATGCTATAATTTGGATAATGGGAGACTTCAACCTCCCTGATATAAATTGGAATAGCTACTCTATAGAAAAACACCAAAACATAAAAGAAATAAATGAAATGTTTATCAATACCATCCAAAATCTAAACTTAAATCAAATTAATAAAAAACCAACAAGAAACCATAATATACTAGATTTATTCTTAACTAACAGACCAGGACTAGTAGTAGATTATGAAATAATTCCTGGACTTTCAGATCATGATATTGTCAGAGTAAATAACAAAATAAAAACCCAAATAAACAAGAAACCTAAAAGAATAATTTACCTCTGGAAAAAATGTAACACAACAGAACTACATCAAGCAGCAATAAAATTCCAAACCAATTTTCTTACTAAATACAATATAAATAGTCCAGTTGAAGATATTTGGCAATTCATAAAAACCAACTTAAAAGCAATAATGGCTGATTCTGTGCCAACAAAACAAACATCAAATAAAATTAACAAATGTTGGTTTAACACTAAACTAAAGAAACTGTGTAAACAAAAAGAAAATCTATTCAAAAAGTTTAAGGCAACTAATTCAATTAGACTACATAAAAAATACCTAAAAATTAAACATTTAACTCAGAAACTAAGCAGACAGCTGCAAAATGAATATGTAAACAATGTAATTTCTAAAGATAATAATAAAAACGTATGGTCCTACATTAAATCAAGAAAAATGGACACTACAGGCATAGCTCCACTAAAAGGCCAAAACAATGAAACTTATAATGATAATGAAACCAAAGCTAATATCCTTAACACACACTTTGCATCATCTTTTTCAAATCCAGGTGACAAAGAAATCTTCATAAATTTAAACAAGCTAGAAGAAATAGGACATATAAATGTAGATGAAAAAGGCATTAAACAACTACTAACCAACTTAAAAGCAAACAAAGCTTCTGGTCCAGATGAAATACCAGCAAGACTGCTTAAAGAACTAACCAATGAAATATCTCCAATCTTTAAAATACTTTTTCAGGCCTCTCTAAACCAGGGCAAAGTGCCCAGAGATTGGAAATTAGCTAATGTACCCCCCCTTTTAAAAAAAGGAGATAAATCTGACCCCGGTAATTATAGACCTGTTTCTCTAACCAGCATAACATGTAAATTACTTGAACATATTATATATAGTAGTATAGTAAATCATCTAGACAAACTTAATGCACTGTGCCCACACCAACATGGCTTTAGGAAAAATAGATCATGTGAGACTCAATTAATAGGCCTAATAGATGACTTGTCAAAGGGATTAGATAATAACAACCAAATTGATGCTATATTACTAGAATTTTCAAAAGCATATGATAAAGTTCATCATTCTAGTCTACTAAAAAAACTTAAATATTTTGGCATAGCTGGTCCCTTACATCAGTGGATTCAGGACTTTCTTATAAGCAGAGAACAAACAGTGATAATAAATGGCTCTAAGTCATCACCAATAACTGTAAACTCAGGAGTTCCAAAAGGAACTGTTCTAGGACCCCTACTATTTCTAATTTATATTAATGATCTGCCAAATTGCATCAACACGGGAACAAAAGTAAGATTATTTGCCGATGATTGCATAATTTATAGAATAATAAAGACAGGAAAAGATAGTGAACTCCTACAAAAAGACCTAGATGAACTACAAAAATGGGAATCAAACTGGAGTATGTCTTTTCACCAGAGAAAAATGCCAACTAATAAGGGTATCCAAGAAAAAGAAACAAATAATAGCAAACTACTTCATTCATGGTAAAGAACTAACTCAAACTAACAATGCTAAGTATCTAGGAGTAATAATAAATGATAAGTTATCTTGGAACCCTCATATTGATGAAGTAATAAAAAAAATCAAACAAAACTTTAGGATTCATAAAAAGGAACTTTTACAAATGTAATAAGAACATAAAACTAAAATGCTATCTTACATTAGTTAGGCCTATACTAGAATATGCAGCATCTGTATGGGACCCATCAACTAAAGAAAACATTAAAAAATTAGAACAAATTCAAAAAAGAGCTGCAAGGTTCATAACTAGCGAATATTCCCAATTAATAAGAGTAACACCATTAGTCAAATCATTAAACCTAGAAACACTAGAAGACAGAAGGGCAAAGAGTAAAGTAGTAAAAATACATAAGGCATTAAACTCTAATTTAGAAATACAACACAATAACAACCTGTTGCAAATCTCAGATAAACATAAAGATAGAAACACTTTCCTTGTCCCTTATGCAAGAACAAATGCAGATAAGTACTCTTTCTTCCCGAGTGGCATTCGGGCATGGAATGGGTTGCCTGAACAAACCAGGAAAACCAGTAACTTAACATCATTTAAAACATTAATAAAAATGCAAGACTAGACTCGGACCACGGATGAGCGTAGGACGCAATAATCTTCTTTATAGAAGGAGCGTCTGTAATGTATAAGATAAGAAGATAAGATAAGATAATACCCACGCCTTACTAAGCTTATTTAAACGCAGTGGTCCTGGTTACACTCTATATTTAAGCGTTGCGTATTTAAGCGTTTTACAAGGGAACAAAATTACCGGGCAATGTTTATATTACCGAGCACTGTTTATATTACCGGGCAATGTTTATATTACCAGGCAATGTTATTATTACCGGGCAATATTTATATTACCAGGCGATGTTTATATTACCGGACAATGTTTATATTAGCGGGTGATGTTTATATTACCGGGCGATGTTTATATTACGGGGCAATGTTTATATTACCGGGCAATGTTTATATTACCGGGCAATGTTTATAATACCGGGCAATGTTTATATTACCGATCAATGTTTATATTACCGGGCAATGTTTATATTACCGATCAATGTATGGATTACCGGGCAATGTTTATATTACCGATCAATGTTTATATTACCGATCAATGTTTATATTACCGGGCTATGTTTATATTACCGAGCAATGTTTATAATACCGGGCAATGTTTATATTACCGATAAATGTTTATATTACTGGGCAATGTCTATATTACCGATCAATGTTTATATTACCGGGCAATGTTTATATTACCGATCAATGTATATATTACCGGGCAAAGTGTATAGGCACCTTTATGCTTATACCCTTGGAAACGGCCATTGTTTAAATTACCGGGCAATGTTTATATTACCGGGCAATGTTTAAATTAGCGGGCAAAGTTTATATTACAGATCAATGTATATATTACCGGGCAAAGTGTATATGCCCCGTTAGGGTTATACCCTTGGTAACGGCCATAGTTTAAATTACCGACCAATGTTTAAATTGCCGGGCAATGTTGAAATTGCCGGAACTAACTTTAAACAAAAAATACTACTTTATGTATGTTGCAAAAAAAACAACTAAAAAACTATAATGTGTGAATCATATTCTAAAAAAGCCCTTTCGAAGAATCGGGCACATATCAGCTAGTCATACATATATATAAATCTCAAAAGGAATATGTATATGGATATGTGGGTATGTACATACCGCATAATTTTTTTAAATACTGGACATAAGAACGTGCAATTTGATAGAAATATTCTTTGCGTTACGGCGGTGAACACTGTAAAGGTTTTAAAAAAATTAAAATGACCGCAGTGGTCAGTTTGGTCAAAAAACTTGAATAAAACGACACATTTTGGTTTCATGTTGAATTTGCCGTTCAAACTTTTTATAGTTTTTTGTTACAAAGTTAGAAAAAAAAGGATGCTCTAAGATTATTTTAATGACGTCATCAAAGTTTGCGCATGGATTTTTTAGCAATGAAGGGACATTTTTCATTCATGTTTAAATTGATGTCATCAAACAATGTGCATGGATTTTATCTCAATGACGGGAACGAATTTTCTTCATGTTAAAATTGCCTACGTGCCGTAAACAACATAAATTCTTTACACTACGAATACTGTAGTTGATTTTCTTAATCTATCACTACTTTAATACATCACACTGTGAATACATGACTTAAAGCTAATCAATAATTTAAAACTTTACAAAACATAGGACAAAGCAAATAGATTTAGCTTTTTTTTTCTGTTTCGGGAAGTAATACCGACGCCTTACTAAGCTTATTTAAACGTAGTGGTCCTGGTTACAATCTATATTTAAGCGTTGCGTATTTATGCGTTTTACAAGGGAACAAAATTACCGGGCAATGTTTATATTACCTTTCAATGTCTTTTTTACCGGGCAATGTTTATATTATCGGGCAATGTTTAAATTACCGGGCAAAGTTTATATTACAGATCAATGTATATATTACCGGGCAAAGTGTATATGCACCTTTAGGCTTATACCCTTGGTAACGGCCATAGTTTAAATTACCGGGCAATGTTTATATTACCGGGCAATGTTTAAATTACCGAGCAATGTTTATATTACAGATCAATGTATATATTACCGAGGAAAGTGTATATGCACCTTTAGGCTTATACCCTTGGTAACGGCCATATTACCTTTCAATGTTTATTTTACCGGGCAATGTTTATATTATCGGGCAATTTTTATAATACCAAGCAATGTTTATATTACCGATCAATGTTTAAATTGCCGGGCAATGTTTATATTACCGGGCAATGCTTATATTACCGGGCAATCTTTATATTACCGATTAATGTATACATTACCGGGGAAAGTGTATAGGCACTTTAGGCTTATACCCTTGGTAACGGCCATTGTTTAAATTACCGGGCAATGTTTATATTACCGGGCAATGTTTAAATTATCGGGCAATGTTTATAATACCGGGCAATTCTTATATTAACGGGCAATGTTGATATTCCCGGGGCGATGTTTAAATTGCCGGGCAATGTTTATATTACCGGGCAATGTTTATATTACCGGGCAATGTTTAAATTGCCGGGCAATGTTTAAATTACCGGGCAATGTTTATATTACCGGGCAATGTTTATATTAACGGGCAATGTGTATATTACTGGGCGATGTTTAAATTGCCGGGCAATGTTTGAATTACCGGGCAATGTTTATATTACCGGGCAATGTTTATTTTACCGGGCAATGTTTATATTACCGATCAATGTTTATATTACTAGGCAATGTTTATATTACCGGGCAATGTTTATATTACCGATCAATGTTTATATTACCGGGCAATAGTTAAATTGCCGGGCTTTTTTTAAAATTTTTATAATGGGTAATTGGTAAAAATTTTAATGGGTAATTTATGTTGTAGCGGGCAAATGAAAAATTCCATCACGTTTAAATTCCTGTCGTATACAAAACATACCGGCTAGTCATATCATATCATATCATATACATATATAAATCTCAAAAGGAATATGTATGTATGTGGCTGGCTGGCTGGCTGGCTGGGTATGTACATACCGCATAATCTTTTTAAATACTGGACATAAAAACGTGAAATTTGCTACAAATATTCTTTGCGTTACGGCGGTGAACACTGTCAAGGTTTTAAAAAAATTTAAATGACCGCAGTGGTCAGTTTGGTCAAAAAACGCGAATAAAACGACATATTTTGGGTTCATGTTAAAATTGCCGTTCCAACTTTTTATAGTTTTTCGATCGATCGCGCTAAAAAAATTAAAAATAGGATGGCGTTGAGATTTTTTTTAGGATGACGTCATCAAAGTTTGCGCAGAGATAGCTAGCCGGCTTTTCGTTATGACGTCATCAAATTTTGCGTATTTATTTAAAATTAACTTTGCTTTAATGTTTGCTATTGTATTTTATGAATGAATAGAACAAAATATATTCACGTTTTAATTCGTGTCGTATACGAAATATAAACTTTGTAGTTGTTGCGTGCAATCTCATTATAACTGCTTGAGTAGTAAGAGTGTATGTAAACATAACTTTTAGCTTTTTCAATTAGTTTGAAGCGGGCGTATACGCATTAAAATCTTTCTAGCGGGAAACATTTCACGTTTCAATTCGTTTCTAGCGGGAAATATTTCACGTTTCAGTTCGTTTCGGTTGTAGCGGGCGTACAAAATGTCATTCACATTTAAATTTGTGACGTATACATCGATAAACTTTTTAACGGGCAGGGTTTTATTAATTGCCGTATATATTAACTGTGTAGCGGGCAATCTCATTATAACTCCATGGGTAGATAAAGTGTATGTAAAAGATCATTATGCGATTACATTGAACACAATTTGTTTTTTTTAAGTTTCTTCTTTGTTTCTTATTGGTTTCATTTGTTATTGTTTTACATGTTGAATAGAAAAATTAATTCTAAGTTTGCTTCCAAAGCAACAATAAAAAAATAAATAGCAAATAACAAAAACAACACAACATAGGTCTGCGACTTAATGTTTGTCGTAAAAAAATATATCAAACAATCATTTTTTTTTTTAATAAAAGTACTGTCGAATGTTCTTTATCAATGAATAGAACAAAATATATTCACGTTTTAATTTGCGTCGTAATTTATAGCGGGCAATTTTGTAATTGTTATAATGGGTGATGAGTAATGATTTTAACGGGTAATTCATGTTGTAGCGGGCAAATAAAAAATTACCTCACGTTTAAATTCGTGTCGTAGGTCATGCGGGCAATCTCATTATAACTGCCTGAGTAGTTAGAGTGTATGTAAACATAACTTTTAGCCGGTTCGGAGGACCGGGCACATAATCGGCTAGTATATATATAAATCTCAAAAGGAATATGTATATGGCTGGCTGGCTGGCTGGCTGGCTGGGTATGTACATACCGCATAATCTTTTTAAATACTGGACATAAAAACGTGAAATTTGCTACAAATAATCTTTGCGTTACGGCGGTGAACACTGTCAAGGTTTTAAAAAAATTAAAATGACCGCAGTGGTCAGTTTGGTCAAAAAACGTGAATAAAACACATCTTTTGATTCACATTGTCTTTGCCAGTACAACTTTTTATAGTTTTTCGTCACAAAGTTAGAAAAAAAAGGATGCGCTGAGATTATTTTTATGACGTCATCAATCTTTGCGCATGGATTTTATAGCAATGAAGGGACATTTTTCATTCATGTTTAAATTGACGTCATCAAACTATGTGCATGGATTTTATTATCTCAACTCAATGACGGGAACAAATTTTCTTCATGTTTAAATTGTCTACGTGCCGTAAACAACATAAATTCTTTACACTACCAATACTGTAGTTGATTTTCTTAATCTATCACTACTTTAATACTTTACACTGTGAATACATGACTTAAAGCTAATTAATAATTTAAAACTTTACAAACATAGGACAAAGCAAATAGATATAGTATTTTTTTTTCTGTTTCGGGAAGTAATACCGACGCCTTATTAAGCATATTTAAACGCAGTGGTCCTGGTTACACTCTATATTTAAGCTTATAATTATATGGCGTCAACAAATTTTGCGTATTTATGCGTTTAAGAAGTTGTTTTAATTTGCGTCGTAATTTGTAGAATGCAATATTTAAATGGAAGACTATTGTTTATAACTCCATGGGTTATTTTATCCAGTTCCAAGAACTGGGCACCTTTAGGCTTATCGCCTTGGTAACGGCCATTGTTTAAATTACCGGGCAATGTTTAAATTACCGGGCAATGTTTATAATACCGGGCAATGTTTAAATTACCGGGCAATGTTTAAATTACCGGGCAATGTTTAAATTACCGGGCAATGTTTAAATTACCAGGCAATGTTTATAATACCGGGCAATGTTTATAATACCGGGCAATGTTTAAATTACCGGGCAATGTTTAAATTACCGGGCAATGTTTATAATACCGGGCAATGTTTATAATACCGGGCAATGTTTAAATTACCGGGCAATGTTTAAATTACCGGGCAATGTTTAAATTACCGGGCAATGTTTATAATACCGGGCAATGTTTATAATACCGGGCAATGTTTAAATTACCGGGCAATGTTTAAATTACCGGGCAATGTTTAAATTACCGGGCAATGTTTATAATACCGGGCAATGTTTATAATACCGGGCAATGTTTAAATTACCGGGCAATGTTTAAATTACCGGGCAATGTTCAAATTGCCGGAACTAAATTTTTAAAGTTTTAATTCGTGTCGTATACGTTTTATAAACATTATTTCATAAGGGTTTCATTTGTTATTGTTTTACATGTTGAATAGAAAATTTAATTCTAAGTTTGCTTCCAAAGCAACAATAAATAAATAAATAGCAAATAAACAAAAACAACACAACATAGGTCTGCGACTTAATGTTTGTCGTAAAAAAAATATATCAAACAATCATTAAAAAAAAATAAAAGTACTGTCGAATGTTCTTAATCAATGAATAGAACAAAATATATTCATGTTTTAATTTGCGTCGTAATTTATAGCGGGCAATTTTGTAATTTTTATAATGGGTGATGAGTAATGATTTTAACGGGTAATTTATGTTGTAGCGGGCAAATAAAAAATTACCTCACGTTTAAATTCGTGTCGTAGGTCATGCGGGCAATCTCATTATAACTGCCTGAGTAGTTATAGTGTATGTAAACATAACGTTTAGCCGGTTCGGAGGACCGGGCAAATAACGGCTTGTCATATATATATATAAATCTCAAAAGGAATATGTATGTATGTGGCTGGCTGGCTGGCTGGGTATGTACATACCGCATAATCTTTTTAAATACTGGACATAAAAACGTGAAATTTGCTACAAATATTATTTGCGTTACGGCGGTGAACACTGTCAAGGTTTTAAAAAAATTAAAATGACCGCAGTGGTCAGTTTGGTCAAAAAACGCGAAAAAAAACACAACTTTTGATTCACATTGTCTTTGCCAGTACAACTTTTTATAGTTTTTCGTCACAAAGTTAGAAAATAAAAAAGGATGCGCTGAGATTATTTTTATGACGTCATCAAAGTTTGCGCATGGATTTTTTAGCGATGAAGGGACATTTTTCATTCATGTTTAAATTGACGTCATCAAACTATGTGCATGGATTTTATTTCAATGATGGGAACAAATTTTCTTCATGTTTAAATTGCCTACGTGCCGAAAACAACATAAATTCTTTACACTACCAATACTGTAGTTGATTTTCTTAATCTATCACTACTTTAATACTTTACACTGTAAATACATGACTTAAAGCTAATTAATAATTTAAAACTTTACAAACATAGGACAAAGCAAATAGATTTAGCATTTTTTTTCTGTTTCGGGAAGTAATACCGACGCATTACTAAGCTTATTTAAACGCAGTGGTCCTGGTTACACTCTATATTTAAGCTTATAATTATATGGCGTCATCAAATTTTGCGTATTTATGCGTTTAAGAAGGGAACAAAATTTAGTTTTAATTTGCGTCGTAATTTGTAGAATGCAATATTTAAAGGGTTTAAGTTACCGGAAAATACTTTATCCCCGCTTAAGACTATTGTTTATAACTCCATGGGTTATTTTATCCAGTTCCGAGAACTGGGCACCTTTAGGCTTATCGCCTTGGTAACGGCCATTGTTTAAATTACCGGGCAATGTTTATAATACCGGGCAATGTTTAAATTACCGGGCAATGTTTAAATTACCGGGCAATGTTTAAATTACCGGGCAATGTTTAATTTGCCGGGCAATGTTCAAATTGCCGGAACTAACTTTTCAAAGTTTTAATTCGTGTCGTATACGTTTTATAAACATTATTTCTTATGGGTTTCATTTGTTATTGTTTTACATGTTGAATAGAAAATTTAATTCTAAGTTTGCTTCCAAAGCAACAATAAATAAATAAACAGCAAATAAACAAAAACAACACAACATAGGTCTGCGACTTAATGTTTGTCGTAAAAAAATATATCAAACTATCATAAAAAAAAAATAAAAGTAGGCTACTGTCGAATGTTCTTTATCAATGAATAGAACAAAATATATTCATGTTTTAATTTGCGTCGTAATTTATAGCGGGCAATTTTGTAATTGTTATAATGGGTGATGAGTAATGATTTTAACGGGTAATTCATGTTGTAGCGGGCAAATAAAAAATTACCTCACGTTTAAATTCGTGTCGTAGGTCATGCGGGCAATCTCATTATAACTGCCTGAGTAGTTAGAGTGTATGTAAACATAACTTTTAGCCGGTTCGGAGGACCGGGCACATAACGGCTTGTATATATATAAATCTCAAAAGGAATATGTGGCTGGCTGGCTGGCTGGGTATGTACATACCGCATAATCTTTTTAAATACTGGACATAAAAACGTGAAATTTGCTACAAATATTCTTTGCGTTACGGCGGTGAACACTGTCAAGGTTTAAAAAAAAATAAAATGACCGCAGTGGTCAGTTTGGTCAAAAAACGCGAATAAAACGACATATTTTGGGTTCATGTTGAATTTGCCGTTCCAACTTTTTATAGTTTTTCGATCGATCGCGCTTAGAAAATAAAAAAAAGGATGGCGTTGAGATTTTTTTCAGGATGACGTCATCAAAATTTGCGCAGGGATAGCTGGTTGTCTTTTTTTTATGGCGTCCTCGAATTTTGCGTATTCATTTTAATTAACTTCGCTTCAACCTTTGCTAATGTACTTTATGAATGATTAGAACAAAATATATTCACGTTTTAATTTGCGTCGTAATTTATAGCGGGATATTTTTAAATTGTTATAATGGGTAATGATTAATGGTTTTAATGGGTATCTTACGTTGTATCTGGCAAATAAAAAATTCCTTCACGTTTTTATTCGTGTTGTATATGTCCACAGAATAGGTATAAAACAGAATGCGCAATCGCATTTTTTTTCTGTTTTGGGCAGTAATACCGACGCCATACTAAGCTTATTTAAACGCAGCGGTCCTGGTTACACTCTATATTTATGCTTATTTAGCCTACAACGTCCTTTTCTTCAAATCTACAAGTTCGAACACCCAAAGCTAATATTTCAGGCAAAATGTGCATGAACGGTTGTGTAATAAACTACAACAATGAAAACGAAAACGTCTGATTATCGAAAAAAAGAGCATGTCAAATTGCATGGCTTTCAAGACTCCATAAAGGATAAACAACAGCATAAACAACCTCATATTAACTCATTATGAATTATATGCCTATTTCCCTTCATAATTTTAAAAGTTTATTTTGGTCTAAAAAGTATATATATTTATGTACCGGTAGCCGTAGCAATTTAGTTACCGGTACCAAGCTACGTCTAAGCTATTTTTTTTTCAAATCAGTACCGGGTATTTATTTTTACATTATTGGCCTAATCATATAATGTTCAAAACAAAATGGGTAATTAAGTCAAATTTATATAAAAGTAAGCCTATAATGAAAGATAATGTAGGCCCTATATATATTGTATATATTTATGGCAGACGTAGATATCCTTTCTCATTTTACTATAGTAGCGTCTTTAGCGACCGCTGCATTGCGGAAAATGGTAACTTTTAGTGACTGCGTATATAGGGATTGTGCATTCTGTTCTATACCTATTCTGTGTATACGTCTTATAAACTTGGTAGCGGGAAATTTTTTAATTGCCAGGCAATGTTTAAATTGCCGAGCTCAACGTTTTAAAGTTTTAATTTGTATCGTATACGTCTTATAAACTATGTAGCGGGAAATTTTTATATTGCCGGGCAATGTTTAAATTTGCTGGACCAACTTTTTAAAGTTTTAATTCATGTCGTATACGTTGTATAAACTATGATTCATATCGGTTTCAGTTGTTATTGTTTTTCCTGTTGAATTTAAAATTTAATTCTAAGTTTGCTTCCAAAGCAACAATAAATAAATAGCAAATAACACCAACGAAAACAAAAAAAATAAATAAAAAAAAAACAATATTGATCTACGACTAATGTTGTAGCAAAAAAATATATCAAACAATCATTTTCGAATTAACAGTACTTTTTAAAAGACATGTGAGTTCTGTTTTACAGAAAGGGTTTAATTACCCAATAAACTCACAAAATTCGATCATAGTGGTCATACTTTGAGCAAGAAATAAAAAAAAATTATTATTATTTGTTTTTCCTTTTTAGTTGTATATCGAATTGGTGTATAATAAAGTGTGCAAAACAAAAATAAATTAAAAAAATACTGACCACAAAAAAAAACATACTACTTTATGTATGTTGCAAAAACAAAACTAAAAAACTATAATGTGTCAAGCATATTCTAAAAAAAAGCCCGTTCGAAGAATCGGGCACATATCGGCTTGTTATATATATAAATCTCAAAAGGAATATGTGGCTGGCTGGCTGGGTATGTACATACCGCATAATCTTTTTAAATACTGGACATAAAAGCGTGAAATTTGCTACAAATATTCTTTGCGTTACGTTGGTGAACACTGTCAAGGTTTTAAAAAAATTAAAATGACCGCAGTGGTCAGTTTGGTCAAAAAACGCGAAAAAAACACAACTTTTGATTCACATTGTCTTTGCCAGTACATTTTTTTATAGTTTTTCGTCACAAAGTTAGAAAAAAAAAGGATGCGCTGAGATTATTTTTATGACGTCATCAATCTTTGCGCATGGATTTTTTAGCGATGAAGGGACATTTTTCATTCATGTTTAAATTGCCTACGTGCCGTAAACAACATAAATTCTTTACACTACCAATACTGTAGTTGATTTTCTTAATCTATCACAAAATTCGATCATAGTGGTCATACTTTGAGCAAGAAATAAAAAAAAAATTATTATTATTTGTTTTTCCTTTTTAGTTGTATATCGAATTGGTGTATAATAAAGTGTGCAAAACAAAAATAAATTAAAAAAATACTGACCACAAAAAAAAAAAACATACTACTTTATGTATGTTGCAAAAACAAAACTAAAAAACTATAATGTGTCAAGCATATTCTAAAAAAAAGCCCGATCGAAGAATCGGGCACATATCGGCTTGTTATATATATAAATCTCAAAAGGAATATGTGGCTGGCTGGCTGGATGGCTGGGTATGTACATACCGCATAATCTTTTTAAATACTGGACATAAAAGCGTAAAATTTGCTAAAAATATTCTTTGCGTTACGGCGATGAACACTGTCAAGGTTTTAAAAAAATTAAAATGACCGCAGTGGTCAGTTTGGTCAAAAAACGCGAAAAAAACACAACTTTTGATTCACATTGTCTTTGCCAGTACAACTTTTTATAGTTTTTCGTCACAAAGTAAGAAAAAAAAAGGATGCGCTGAGATTATTTTTATGACGTCATCAATCTTTGCGCATGGATTTTATAGCAATGAAGGGACATTTTTCATTCATGTTTAAATTGACGTCATCAAACTATGTGCATGGATTTTTATCTCAATGATGGGAACAAATTTTCTTCATGTTTAAATTGCCTACGTGCCGTAAACAACATAAATTCTTTACACTACCAATACTGTAGTGTATTTTCTTAATCTATCACTACTTTAATACTTTACACTGTGAATACATGACTTAAAGCTAATTAATAATTTAAAACATTACAAACATAGGACAAAGCAAGTAGATTTAGCAATTTTTTTCTGTTTCGGGAAGAAATACCAACGCCTTACTAAGCTTATTTAAACGCAGTGGTCCTGGTTACACTCTATATTTAAGCGTTGCGTATTTATGCGTTTTAGAAGGGAACAAAATTACCGGGCAATGTTTATATTACCGAGCACTGTTTATATTACCGGGCAATGTTTATATTACCGGGCAATGTTATTATTACCGGGCAATGTTTATATTACCAGGCGATGTTTATATTACCGGACAATGTTTATATTAGCGGGTGATGTTTATATTACCGGGCGATGTTTATATTACGGGGCAATGTTTATATTACCGGGCAATGTTTATATTACCGGGCAATGTTTACAATACCGGGCAATGTTTATATTACCGGGCAATGTTATTATTACCGGGCAATGTTTATATTACCAGGCGATGTTTATATTACCGGACAATGTTTATATTAGCGGGTGATGTTTATATTACCGGGCGATGTTTATATTACGGGGCAATGTTTATATTGCCGGGCAATGTTTATATTACCGGGCAATGTTTAAATTACCGGGCAAAGTTTATATTACAGATCAATGTATATATTACCGGGCAAAGTGTATATGCACCTTTAGGCTTATACCCTTGGTAACGGCCATAGTTTAAATTACCGGGCAATGTTTATATTACCGGGCAATGTTTAAATTACTGGGCAATGTTTATATTACCGGGCAATGTTTATATTAACGGGCAATGTTTATATTACAGGGCGATGTTTAATTTGCCGGGCAATGTTTATATTACCGGGCAATGTTTATATTACCGGGCAATGTTTAAATTGCCGGGCTATGTTTAAATTGCCGGGCAATGTTTAAATTGCCGGAACTAACTTTAAACAAAAAATACTACTTTATGTATGTTGCAAAAAAAATACTAAAAAACTATAATGTGTCAATCATATTCTAAAAAAGCCCTTTCGAAGAATCGGGCACATATCAGCTAGTCATACATATATATAAATCTCAAAAGGAATATGTATGTGGGTATGTGGATATGTGGGTATGTACATACCGCATAATTTTTTTAAATACTGGACATAAGAACGTGAAATTTGATAGAAATATTCTTTGCGTTACGGCGGTGAACACTGTCAAGGTTTTAAAAAAATTAAAATGACCGCAGTGGTCAGTTTGGTAAAAAAACTTGAATAAAACGACACATTCTGGTTTCATGTTGAATTTGCCGTTCCAACTTTTTATAGTTTTTTGT
This sequence comes from Anisus vortex, assembly GCA_949126835.1. Taxonomy (NCBI): domain Eukaryota; kingdom Metazoa; phylum Mollusca; class Gastropoda; family Planorbidae; genus Anisus; species Anisus vortex. The sequence continues at coordinate 31,087,621 of OX421493.1, forward strand.
TACAAAGTTAGAAAAAAAACGGATGCTCTGAGATTATTTTAATGACGTCATCAAAGTTTGCGCATGGATTTTATAGCAATGAAGGGACATTTTTCATTCATGTTTAAATTGACGTCATCAAACAATGAGCATGGATTTTATCTCAATGACGGGAACGAATTTTCTTAATGTTAAAATTGCCTACGTGCCGTAAACAACATAAATTCTTTACACTACGAATACTGTAGTTGATTTTCTTAATCTATCACTACTTTAATACATTACACTGTGACTACATGACTTAAAGCTAATTAATAATTTAAAACTTTACAAAACATAGGACAAAGCAAATAGATTTAGCTTTTTTTTTTCTGTTTCGGGAAGTAATACCGACGCCTTACTAAGCTTATTTAAACGTAGTGGTCCTGGTTACAATCTATATTTAAGCGTTGCGTATTTATGCGTTTTACAAGGGAACAAAATTACCGGGCAATGTTTATATTACCTTTTAAATGTTTATTTTACCGGGCAATGTTTATATTATCGGGCAATGTTTAAATTACCGGGCAAAGTTTATATTACAGATCAATGTATATATTACCGGGCAAAGTGTATATGCACCTTTAGGCTTATACCCTTGGTAACGGCAATAGTTTAAATTACCGGGCAATGTTTATATTATTGGGCATCGTTTAATATACCGGGCAATGTTTATATTACAGAACAATGTATATATTACCGAGCAAAGTGTATATGCACCTTTAGGCTTATACCCTTGGTAACGGCCATAGTTTAAATTACCGGGCAATGTTTATATTTACCGGGCAATGTTTAAATTACCGGGCAATGTTTATATTAACGGGCAATGTTTATATTAACGGGCAATGTTTATATTACCGGGCGATGTTTAAATTGCCGGGCAATGTTTATATTACCGGGCAATGTTTATATTACCGGGCAATGTTTAAATTGCCGGGCTATGTTTAAATTGCCGGGCAATGTTTAAATTGCCGGAACTAACTTTAAACAAAAAATACTACTTTATGTATGTTGCAAAAAGAAAACTAAAAAACTATAATGTGTCAATCATATTCTAAAAAAGCCCTTTCGAAGAATCGGGCACATATCAGCTAGTCATACATATATATAAATCTCAAAAGGAATATGTATGTGGGTATGTGGGTATGTACATACCGCATAATCTTTTTAAATACTGGACATAAGAACGTGAAATTTGCTAGAAATATTCTTCGCGTTACGGCGGTGAACACTGTCAAGGTTTAAAAAAAATTAAAATGACCGCAGTGGTCAGTTTGGTAAAAAAACGCGAAAAAAACACACATTTTGATTCACATTGTCTTTGCCAGTACAACTTTTTATAGTTTTTCGTTACAAAGATAGAAAAAAAAGGATGCGCTGAGATTATTTTTATGACGTCATCAAAGTTTGCGCATGGATTTTTTAGCGATGAAGGGACATTTTTCATTCATGTTTAAATTGACGTCATCAAACTATGTGCATGGATTTTTATCTCAATGATGGGAACAAATTTTCTTCAGGTTTTATATGCCTACGTGCCGTAAACAACATTAATTCTTTACACTACCAATACTGTAGTTAATTTTCTTAATCTATCACAAAATTCGATCATAGTTTTCATACTTTGAGCAAGAAATAAAAAAAAATTATTATTATTTTTTTTCCTTTTTAGTTGTATATCGATTTGGTGTATAATAAAGTGTGCAAAACAAAAATAAATTAAAAAAATACTGACCACAAAAAAAAACATACTACTTTATGTATGTTGCAAAAACAAAACTAAAAAACTATAATGTGTCAAGCATATTCTAAAAAAAAGCCCGATCGAAGAATCGGGCACATATCGGCTTGTTATATATATAAATCTCAAAAGGAATATGTGGCTGGCTGGCTGGCTGGCTGGGTATGTACATACCGCATAATCTTTTTAAATACTGGACATAAAAGCGTAAAATTTGCTAAAAATATTCTTTGCGTTACGGCGGTGAACACTGTCAAGGTTTAAAAAAAATTAAAATGACCGCAGTGGTCAGTTTGGTCAAAAAACGCGAAAAAACACAACTTTTGATTCACATTGTCTTTGCCAGTACAACTTTTTATAGTTTTTCGTCACAAAGTAAGAAAAAAAAAGGATGCGCTGAGATTATTTTTATGACGTCATCAATCTTTGCGCATGGATTTTATAGCGATGAAGGGACATTTTTCATTCATGTTTAAATTGACGTCATCAAACTATGTGCATGGATTTTTATCTCAATGATGGGAACAAATTTTCTTCATGTTTAAATTGCCTACGTGCCTTAAACAACATAAATTCTTTACACTACCAATACTGTAGTTGATTTTCTTAATCTATCACTACTTTAATACTTTACACTGTGAATACATGACTTAAAGCTAATTAATAATTTAAAACATTACAAACATAGGACGAAGCAAGTAGATTTAGCAATTTTTTTCTGTTTCGGGAAGAAATACCAACGCCTTACTAAGCTTATTTAAACGCAGTGGTCCTGGTTACACTCTATATTTAAGCGTTGCGTATTTATGCGTTTTACAAGGTAACAAAAATACCGGGCAATGTTTATATTACCGAGCACTGTTTATATTACCGGGCAATGTTTATATTACCGGGCAATGTTATTATTACCGGGCAATGTTTATATTACCAGGCGATGTTTATATTACCGGACAATGTTTATATTAGCGGGTGATGTTTATATTACCGGGCGATGTTTATATTACGGGGCAATGTTTATATTACCGGGCAATGTTTATATTACCGGGCAATGTTTATAATACCGGGCAATGTTTATATTACCGGGCAATGTTATTATTACCGGGCAATGTTTATATTACCAGGCGATGTTTATATTACCGGACAATGTTTATATTAGCGGGTGATGTTTATATTACCGGGCGATGTTTATATTACGGGGCAATGTTTATATTACCGGGCAATGTTTATATTACCGGGCAATGTTTATAATACCGGGCAATGTTTATATTACCGATCAATGTTTATATTACCGGGCAATGTTTATATTACCGATCAATGTATGGATTACCGGGAAATGTTTATATTACCGATCAATGTTTATATTACCGATCAATGTTTATATTACCGGGCTATGTTTATATTACCGAGCAATGTTTATAATACCGGGCAATGTTTATATTACCGATTAATGTTTATATTACCGGGCAATGTTTATATTACCGATTAATGTATATATTACTTGGCTAAGTGTATAGGCACCTTTAGGCTTATACCCTTGGAAACGGCCATTGTTTAAATTACCGGGCAATGTTTATATTACCGGGCAATGTTTAAATCACCGGGCAAAGTTTATATTACAGATCAATGTATATATTACCGGGCAAAGTGTATATGCACCTTTAGGCTTATACCCTTGGTAACGGCCATAGTTTAAATTACCGGGCAGTGTTTATATTACCGGGCAATGTTTAAATTACTGGGCAATGTTTATATTACCGGGCAATGTTTATATTAACGGGCAATGTTTATATTACAGGGCGATGTTTAATTTGCCGGGCAATGTTTATATTACCGGGCAATGTTTATATTACCGGGCAATGTTTAAATTGCCGGGCTATGTTTAAATTGCCGGGCAATGTTTAAATTGCCGGAACTAACTTTAAACGAAAAATACTACTTTATGTGTGTTGCAAAAAAAATACTAAAAAACTATAATGTGTCAATCATATTCTAAAAAAGCCCTTTCGAAGAATCGGGCACATATCAGCTAGTCATACATATATATAAATCTCAAAAGGAATATGTATGTGGGTATGTGGATATGTGGGTATGTACATACCGCATAATTTTTTTAAATACTGGACATAAGAACGTGAAATTTGATAGAAATATTCTTTGCGTTACGGCGGTGAACACTGTCAAGGTTTAAAAAAAATTAAAATGACCGCAGTGGTCAGTTTGGTCAAAAAACTTGAATAAAACGACACATTTTGGTTTCATGTTGAATTTGCCGTTCCAACTTTTTATAGTTTTTTGTTACAAAGTTAGAAAAAAAAAGGATGCTCTGAGATTATTTTAATGACGTCATCAAAGTTTGCGCATGGATTTTATAGCAATGAAGGGACATATTTCATTCATGTTTAAATTGACGTCATCAAACAATGTGCATGGATTTTATCTCAATGACGGGAACGAATTTTCTTCATGTTAAAATTGCCTACGTGCCGTAAACAACATAAATTCTTTACACTACGAATACTGTAGTTGATTTTCTTAATCTATCACTACTTTAATACATTACACTGTGAATACATGACTTAAAGATAATTAATAATTTAAAACTTTACAAAACATAGGACAAAGCAAATAGATTTAGCTTTTTTTTTCTGTTTCGGGAAGTAATACCGACGCCTTACTAAGCTTATTTAAACGTAGTGGTCCTGGTTACAATCTATATTTAAGCGTTGCGTATTTATGCGTTTTACAAGGGAACAAAATTACCGGGCAATGTTTATATTACCTTTTAAATGTTTATTTTACCGGGCAATGTTTATATTATCGGGCAATGTTTAAATTACCGGGCAAAGTTTATATTACAGATCAATGTATATATTACCGGGCAAAGTGTATATGCACCTTTAGGCTTATACCCTTGGTAACGGCAATAGTTTAAATTACCGGGCAATGTTTATATTATTGGGCAATGTTTAATATACCGGGCAATGTTTATATTACAGAACAATGTATATATTACCGAGCAAAGTGTATATGCACCTTTAGGCTTATACCCTTGGTAACGGCCATAGTTTAAATTACCGGGCAATGTTTATATTACCGGGCAATGTTTAAATTACCGGGCAATGTTTATATTAACGGGCAATGTTTATATTAACGGGCAATGTTTATATTACCGGGCGATGTTTAAATTGCCGGGCAATGTTTATATTACCGGGCAATGTTTATATTACCGGGCAATGTTTAAATTGC